>JAHPZR010018831.1:2500-12500 GCA_019787425.1 Platygyra sinensis | reverse complement strand
TCTTTTTTGTACGGAACTCGCTGCGCTCGATCCGCACTGTCAAGACCTCGGGCCGATATTCTCCCAATACGGCCCTTGCGCTTGGTTAATAAGATATATATATATTGACTGTTTGGTGCAACATGCTAGGCGCGTTTGGCCGTTCTGTTGCGACTTGTTGCGACATTTTGGGTGTTGGTTGCTCTAGTTTCAAATCATCAAATTTTTCATGCAACAGCATTGAATTTTGCATGATGTTTCACTCGTATGGCCAGGTTCTTGCAACAATGCTGTGTCGGGGCATACACACTAGTTTGATTTGCAATTCTCAACATGTCGCAACAGGGTGGCTAAACGAGCTCAACAACGTTACGACTTTTGCGTTGAAATGTTACGATTGTTTCAGTGGCCGGGGCTTAATGACTTGAACTCCGTAGTTCGGAAAAAAAAAAAAAAAAAAAAATAGGGAAAGATATTTTACTCTCGCAATCCCTCTCTCCACTCAGGTCAGTTATAAACGGAAACTGTAGTGTATTTGGCCAGCAGTTGACATTAGTGTGCATGCGCACTTATGCGTGTTTCTGTAACCATGTGTTTCGATTCGCATTAAAATCGAATACATGACAGAAACCGGCGAATTTAATGCTGGGTGGAACATTACGATGTACAAGCATCCCGTTCAGGGGAGAGTAGAAATACTCCCAGCCGCTTCATGCTATAGTAAACTCAGATAAGCGCCAGCCTGATTAGCCAATAGGCCATGTTTGATATATCAATATCATTCTAACATGGCTCCGAGGCTTTCGGGTCAAAATTGTAAATTTTTCAAGTTTCGTTTGTCTCTCAATTCCCAAAAGAGACTTGGATACAAAGAAAACAACACCAAATATAGAAGTTTGTCCTGAAAGCCTCGGAGCCATGTTAGAATATTGATTTGTCGAACGTGGCGTATTGGTTCATATGCAGACATGATTGTTTTAGTTCCCAAAATGTCGTGATCAATTAATTGATGTGCTTGCTGCTGACAAACTACCACATAATTTGTGTTATAAACTGCGGTGTTTTACAAGGATTTCAACCCCTGAAGAAAGGCCGTAATTTTACGCGTGTAAAATTATTGTAATTTCACTCTAATGATATCGATATCGATGCCGTAATGTGTGACGTCATGTTTGACCCTTCAACTGCGTTTAAATTTGTTGGTGCATGATCGAAACATTTTCCCATCTTCCTAGAAATTCTTTAGTTATCTTCGGTCATCTTCGGAAATTTTCGGAAAATTTTGGGTTCCCTGTGGCCCCTTGCAAGCCACCGTAGTGGAAGGTTCGAAGTTTGAACCGGGCCTTAGAAAGTCTAGCAATATCGAGGAATTTGAAGTGTAAACAAGATCGAATTACAAAAGTCCAACTGTGAGTTTCTGTCTGAAATTGCCTCTTGTTTTGTCTGGTATCCAAGTTTAACTTACGTAGTGTCCCCGATTAGAAGACCTGAGGGCAAGCTAGAAGATTAGACACTCAAATAAAGTTGTTGATTGTTTGATTTAACCTGTGATCAGGTGTTCTCTTGTAATTGTTTTCTTTTTTTTTCTTTTGCTGTTGAAAAAGAATGCTCGACGGCGGAGGTTATCCTCCCCCTGCTGTTAAAAAAGAACTCTTGATCGCAGGCTAATTCATGTTCCATTCAATTCAAGGCCCCTGCTGTTAAAAAAGAACTCTTGATCGCAGGTTAATTCATGTTCCATTCAATTCAAGGTAAGCCACCCATACCGTCGCCCTGTCACTTGCTTTTATTTGCTGTTGTTTGCTTGCGGTTAGCATTTATGAAGCGAAGGGGAAGGCGAGTATAAGTGTCCCGCTTTGAAGTTCTTGCTTTCTCGTTGGGTTACATTGAGACGCGAATGCAATTTTGTGATTACCTATGCAAATGCGAAGATCTCAACTGAGACACTGACATAATCCCCGTAGCAACTTGTGACAATTGCGTTGAGAATACATGTATACTAAAAGGAAAACCTTCTCAAGAACAACACAGTCGGATCTCGTTTATTTGAAGTCGGTTATTTCAAACGCGCCACTACTTCGAAATGATTTTGGTTTTCCTTGACCAAAAATCAACCGGTTTTTCATCACACTTCACTTACACTGGAACCTCTTGTTCAGTCAGTTAATTCGAACCTCCACTTTTTCGACTTATTTGGCAGCCAATTAAAAAACTAAAGCCCCTTAAGCACTGCCGGTTTAAGACAAACTGATGATTTCAGTTCAAAACTTGTTCTTTGCCAATTAATGAGTGTTCTTCAAAATTTCGAAGGACATTCAGAGGTGCGAGCTTCAGAAATAACTATTTTGGGTTTATTATCGTATGAAAGCTTTCGAAATAATGCCATAGTTCTATTTCACTTACCATTGCCAAGCTCCCATGCAAATTTATATCCATTGTCGGCTGCATAGTTAACTATTCTCATAGGGTTGCTTGGATCCCACGAGCCATTTGTTGATCTTCGTAACAAGCTTAAAGTTAACAATACTTGCCAACCAGCTTTTTCCGCTATCTGATTAATCCTGTCCAGATCTTTACCATTAATATTAAAAGTGGTTTGTTTAATGAAACGTTTGGGTTTTTCCCCCAGGTCACTAAAAACAGCAAAGTCACCAGCGGTTCCTCCAATCCGAGAATAAGCGGGCGAGAGAGCCTTTGTCAAGGCGGATATCTTTTTTTCATCCGTAGCATTGAAGTTCCACGCAATTAGAGTCCACCAAGGTATGCCAACAGATATAAACTTTTCGTCCACAGTAGCAATTACTAAGCTGGTAGCTATGTCTACAGTGAACCTAATTCGTGGGTAAGAAACGTCCGCAGCCGTGTAGGCAAAAACCTTGTCGACATCTCGCTGATGAACAAGCAAGTTAACGAGCACTATAATGAGGCAGATTAGACCAACAAGAACAGTATTTGTAGTACGTCGACCTCGGAATAATCGCTTACAACTTGGAGCCATCGTCAATTACGGGAAACTGTAAGCTTTTCAAGAGGTTTATATCGACTTTCCGAGTTCGTTTTTTCCACCGTATCAAAACAAGCCTTTGTTCCAAGCCATCATATGTTTCAAGTCCACATAATAAAACCCGATCTCGACACGTCCCTTCTAAAAATTTCTGTTACCCATGAGGGCATTTATTATATTAATGAAATAAACTTCATCGTTATTGGCTGAGAACAGGCCAAGTCATTGTTAATTGATTGGCACCAGAGTGCAAATAAAGCGCGTTCGAAATTTTCTCATTCATTTAATTGACAGTAATTCGCTTCAGGCTCAGTGAGGGCCTCTTCATATGAGCCCGGTTGACCGGGCTGGCTCGGTTTCCGAGATCTCGCCTCGCCACTCTTTTCTTTGTAAAAATATCGATGTGTTCATATGAAGGCCGGGCTGGCCCGGATACCGAGATCTCGGTGTTTGCGACCGAGAGCCTCTTCATATGAGCCTGGTAACCGAGCTGTCTCGGTTAACGGGACGAATTCTGTGATGTGTTCATATGGGAAATTTCAGCCCGGTCGACCGGGATGAATTCAAGAAACGCAACCAAAATGGTGGAACATAAACTTGTATTGTTCGCGACTGTCATAGCTTTGTGGACTCTTATAACTTTACTAATAAAGCTTATTCGCATACTTCTACATACAAGAGCGAAGCTATTTTATTTAAAGTGTTTCGTCCCGGTCACCGGGCTGGAGTATTCATATGAGAAAATTTTCATCCCGGTTACCGAGATCTCGGTAACCGGGCCAGCCCGGCCTCTCATATGAACACATCAATATTTTTACAAAGAAAAGAGTGGCCAGGCGAGATCTCGGAAACCGAGCCAGCCCGGTCGACCGGGCTCATATGAAGAGGCCCCGAGATCTCGGTAACCGGGATGAAAATTTTCCCATATGAACACTCCAGCCCGGTGACCGGGACGAAACTTTTTAAACAAAATAGCTTCGCTCTCGCAACATAGCGGCCAAAATGGCATAATTTTGGTCTTGTATGTATTTCCACTTTAGAAGTATGCGAATTAGCTTTATTAGTAAAGTTACACGAGTCCACAAAGCTATGACTGTCACGAACAATACAAATTTATGTTCTACCGTTTTGGTTGCGTTTCTTGAATTCATCCCGGTCGACCGGGCTGAAATTTCCCATATGAACACGCCACAGAATTCGTCCCGGTAACCGAGACAGCCCGGTTACCGGGCTAATATGAAGAGGCCCTGAATATTGTCGAATACCCCGAAACGTCGAGGGGATTATTCGACATTCACTGAGCCTGAAGTGAATAATTGTTTTAGTATAATTTCAGAGCTTAACAACAGAGAATAACGGACTAAAACATAAACATAGACGCAATTGTTCGTTTGCATACACTTACGCAGCCGTAGAGTTTTAATATAAACAAACTATGAAATTTAGAGTTTATATAGAACGAAATATTTTAAGCAATTTTCTTGTTACATGGATTGTGTAAATATTACTTCATTATATAACAAAATCTAAGCTTCTGATTAGTTGTTTCTTCTTTCTTTATATATTAATTTTTTCACATTTATAATTGTAATTGAACTGAGTGGAGTGCAATTTGGTCTGAAATCAAAACTATGATTTATAATGGTAATTGAACTGAGGGGAGTTCAATTTGGTCTGAAATCATACGCGATTTCAAAATCGAACGAGCAAGCAGCCCGAGTTTGATTTGTTTAAATGAATAGCTCGAAGGTGATTAGCCAAGTACTATTCACCTCCACTTCGGTGAATAATTGTTAATTTATTTCCTAAAATAGAGTCTTACTAAAACAAGAATTTAGTAGGGGGAGAGGCTACTAGAGGAAATACAGCATTACTTTCTTTTAAAACTTGATTTAATCTCTACGAAGACGCACTTATAAGATGACATATAAACGTACTAACACTAAAAAAGTGGACTTCAGAAGGTCCACTGGTTTGGTTCAAAATTGCCATACAGGGCCATTTTTGAATTGTATAACAAAGCCTCTTTGACAGTAACATGGATCCGCTTTACATGACAAGTTATTACAGACAGTCTACTGTTGAATTTAAAAGTCAAGTTACAGGAGAACCTTATTTTTAACAAACACCTTAACAATTTTGCTGCATAGCCATCCTATTATAATATTGCGACGTCTGCGCGGTTTTCTTAATCTTACGTGGTTCTTTTAGCGTTATCTCCTCTTCCTCTTCCTCTTCCTCCTCGCATTCCTTAAACTTAGCTTCGTTCCCTTCTCTCTTGTCATCTTCCTGTTGCCCTTTCATTACTACCACTCTTTCTCCTGTTTCCATGTCCTCTTCCACTTCATCTTCCTTACCCTTGGACGCTTCATCTTCCAGCTTTTTTTCTTTAATCTCCTCGTGCTTATTGTCTTGTTTTTCTTCTTTTTCGTCAGCGTCATCACCATCACTATCACAGTCACCTTCATAACCATTATCATCGTCATCGTCCTCTTCATCGTCCTCCTCTTCCTTCTGTTCCTCCTCATGGTCCTTCATTTTCTCTTCTTGATTCACAAAAACTTTTCTAAAGACAGTTAGAATGTCATCTTCATGTTCAACTTCACACTCATCCTCGTCATCTTCATCCTAATCACCACCATCGTTACCATCATCGTTCTTACTGTCATCATCATCATCCCCACTGTCACCATCACCACTGCCGTCATCATCCTCCCCACTGTCACCATTTCCACTAGCGTCGTCATTATCATCATCATCTTCATCCCTGCCACCCTGCTTTTCTTTCCTCTCCTTAAGAATTGTAGTAACTTTCCTAATTACAGACAAAACATCCTCTTTATCCTCCAGTTCACTTTCATCATCGTCATCGTCATCGTCGTCATCATCATCATCATCATCATCGTCATCATCACCTCCACCACTACCGTTATCATCATCTCCACTGTCACCGTCACCAATGCCGTCATCAGCAGCATCTTCTTCATCCCTGCCATCTTGCTCTTCTTTCCTCTCCTTAAGAATTGTAGTAACTTTCCTAATCACAGACAAAATATCCTCTTTATCGTCCAGTTCACTTTCATCATCGTCATCGTCATCGTCATCATCATCATCATCATCATCATCGTCATCATCACCTCCACCACTACCGTTATCATCATCTCCACTGTCACCATCACCAATGCCGTCATCAGCAGCATCCTCTTCATCCCTGCCATCTTGCTCTTCTTTCCTCTCCTTAAGAATTGTAGTAACTTTCCTAATCACAGACAAAATATCCTCTTTATCGTCCAGTTCACTTTCATCATCATCATCATCATCATCATCCTCCTCCTCCTCCTCATCATCATCATCATTATCACCATCACCACTGTCGTCGTCATCATCTCCACTGTTACCATCACCACTGCCGTCGTCATCATCATCTTTATCCCTGCCATCTTGCTCTTCTTTCCTCTCCTCCAGAATTGCAGTAACTCTCTTAGTTACAGACAAAATTTCCTCTTTATCCTCCAGCTCACTTTCATCCTCGTCATCGTCCTCGCCACCGACATAATCAACGATATCACTTAGTCATTGTCATCATTATCACTACTTCCTCCGTCTTCATCGTCAATGTGACCTTTCTCTTCTTTCTCTTTCTTCTCGTGTTTCTCAATTTTCTCTTCTTGATTTGTCAGAACACTCCTTATGACAGCTAAAATGTCTTGTTTGTGTTCCACTTCATTTTCATCACCATCATCACTACCATCCACATCATTATCATCTTCTTCTTCTTCTTCTTCTTCTTCTTCTTCTTCTTCTTCTTCTTCTTCTTCTTCTTCTCTTTCTTCTTCCGTCTCGTCTTCTTCCTGCTTTCCTTCCTTCTGGTCTGCTTCCTCTTCTTTTTCCTCTTCTTCCTGAAATGGGATTTTATATTAAATTATTTATAATTAAGTGCTGCCTGAAAATCGCGTAAGGATTAAAAACCCTTGCGTACAAAGCTACTACCTCTCCTTTCTTATGCAAATTAAAAGTGTTTTTTATACACGCATTCTCTTTTCTACCTTCACCTGTACAGAACACTGTCTCGGGAATGCAAAGGTCATGGGTTCGAATTCTGTTCAAACCTGCACTTTTGATGCTTATTTTCGCAAGTGATTAAGTTACGTGAATAACTGGGATGATCTGCTGTCATGTCATCAAAACGTTTGTGTAGAATGAAGCGGGTGGTAGGTTTTATAAAAGAAAATTTTGCGAAAGGGTAGCTCAGGTAATGGATACCTCGAATTAAGTTTTTGTTTTGTTTACACCTGAAGATATTCTTTACAGACTATCTATCGTCTATGCTGCCTCGGTTGATATCTTTACGTTTTACACATCCCCATGAAATTGACAGAAGTGAAAATCTACACTAAAACTAGGGCGATTAATTGCTCTTTTTCTTTCCTGATATAACCCCACACATAGCGCTCTAGATATGAAGTGTTAACCCCACAAACCATGCGATAGCACTCTGTACCACTCAGCTGCTATGCGACTGTGCTCTACACAAGCCAGTGGCTCTTTGAAAACACTCTACGACATGCAGATACCTGCAGGTTCTTGTTTCTTCAAATTCTTCTTCAATTTGTTCTACCCTCTACCCTTTTAACAAGCTGCTAATCCGAAGTTAGCGTTTACCGCAGAGTTCACAAGAAATCTTTCTTGAATTATTTAACTGGAAACACTTACGGCTCCTTGATGGGTGTTAAATGACACTTGGGTAGCATTTTTATACTCTTAGAACGGCTGCTTTGAAGGCGCAAAGTAGAATCCGAAAAGAGTTCGGCATAATAATTTTTTGAGAAATTGAATAAAATATGAGTTATTTTCGTCACGAACAATGCTTTTGCACTCTGGTTTCCTTTAATTTTTCTTGCCTTTGTTTTATTTGCGGAGATTCTCTGGTACCCGTAGCTCACGTTGGCAATGGGTGGTCCAGTCGTCGTTTCAAAAATGTGTGTGAATTTGAAATTCCTCATCTTTTCACGCTTTTATTCTCTCGCAAATGCGATTCTTGTAGATCGAATTGTTTTCGTTACGTTCGGTATCACCTGAGTGGCCTTAACAATACACTCTGTTTCCGTGTTGATTGCATTGCTCGTCCTTGTCATGTAAACTTCGTCTGGCATTATGGCGCTTTTAATTTTCGTCTTTTGAAAACTGTAGCTGCTTGAACATAGTTAGCTGCTTTAATCTCGCAACTTGTCCAACGACACAATAAATGCCATTGTTTACATCATCCGTTCGAAATTTCTTATTTCTCCTCGCGCTGAATTTGCTCGCGCAAACAGTTTTGCTCAAATTTCAATTAAAGGCAACTAAATCTGCTTATTTCCAGTACTTTTAGGAACTGCATCTGTTCTGAAGCCATTCAAAACACACGCTGGATCCAATTTCAAGTTCAAATGGATTAAACTGCACCCGACAGCTAACAAACGTAACTCCAAAAAGCATTGACATGGCTAACATATTCCTCATTATAGTAGAATTTTACTAGCATACTAATGCAAATGCCTCAATCTGATTTACTGAGGTACTCGTACACTATCAGCCATTAGAATGCAGTGCAGGGTGGGGGAGTTCGTCGATACTAGCGACGTTTTCTCGTTTTTACGAAGAAGCATAGCACGGCACAGACACATGTAAAAACAAGCACATTAATCCTGTTCAGTCGACCAACGAAAATCTGCGAAAATATCTACTAACACAGGCAAGTCGTCATTTAGATTTTCTGGATCAAAGATTTGGGCAACAGTGCCTGTCAGTCTTGAATGTGTGTCTCAAAAAACCTTTAGGAAAGAGTGGAAATGTCAACTTTTGATTAATCAAACTTGACTGCTATTGCTTTGCTTAGATACTGCTGATACATTATTTTGCATAGGCTGCTACTTACATGACTGTGACAGTGTCCAACTAGAAAGCTTCTGCTACTTTGAACACTGTACACTTATCACCCTTAATTCTTATGGCCAAATATTACTCTTATTTGTTTCTTCCTTTCTCTATTATATTTTATCCCTTTGACGCCCAAGGAGTCATGTATGGCCACTTAATGGTCGTGCTTTTTGTATCACTTATCACGTTATCAATTTAAATGTCACCAGATATTCTTGGTAAACAGGTGGTAGAGCAGCTAGGATAGATCATAGTTTCTTACGTTTATCCAGACCATTTAAGGGGGTAGAATCTTAACTACAAGTCTGTTGCTAAGGAAATCTCAAAACCTCCTCTTTTGGCTCCTGAAGTCCAGTGGGCATCAAAGTTTGCCGTGTTTGTTCGATTCACGTTTCCTTTAAATGTTTCGAACCACGCCCATATTTGGTATGTCACGTGACCACAATAAGAGGCTATAAAAGCACTTAAAGATCTATAATTTTCGAAATATTGTACATTTCCTCAAACGCATACTACAAGTTGTAGATTATGCCGCGTTTTGTCAAAAAGTATTGTTATATTTCGAAAACGATCCACTCAGTCCGAGTTTTAGACGTTTTCTATTGTGGTCACGTGACATACCAAATATGGGCGTGGTTCGAAACATTTAAAGGAAACGTGAATCGAACAAACATGATAAACTTTGATGCCCACTGGACTTCAGGAGCCAAAAAAAGGAGGTTTTGAGATTTTCTTAGCAACAGACTTGTAGTTAAGTTTCTCCCCCCTTAAGGGGGGTACACCCGAAGCTGGGTTTTATGTTTTTAATGCAAATATCTCGTTTACGTTTCAAGCAATCAAGCATCTCTATGCTCATTTCACATATCTATGTTTTGGGTCTTTTTGTAAATTTTTTGGTGATTTTTAGGTATATTTGGAGATAAATAGTTTTTCTCAAAGGATTAGTAAAATTTATGGAAATAGGAAATTTGGAAGATTTGGTGTTGTTTTAAAATTAGAGTTTGAAGTTAAAAATAGGTAGATACACTCCAAAGAGTTGCCCAACAACCTGGGGTGCCATTGTGCGGTCGGGCAACTGTCTGGTGGTGTTCCAAAACC
>JAHPZR010018830.1:5000-11174 GCA_019787425.1 Platygyra sinensis | reverse complement strand
ATATCTTGTAAGTTTCTGTTTCGTTCTATGCAATTAAGTAAAGTTTTGACAGTTAACCCTTGTTTTCAGTGCTTTCTCCAGACTTTATTTGGAAATAATAGAACGGTTTAATGGTTGTTCTATTTTATTAAAAGTTTCCACATTTGAATAAAACCTTCCTTTATAACTGGGGAAATGAATGAGCATATGATAGTAAATCAGGCAAAGTTTTTCCCAAGTAATTATACCAATCAAGTTGTGCATCTCTTTACAGTTTTATCACGGAGTATCGTTAATATACTGATCTCTATTTTTGCTCATGTTCTTGCTGTTAACAGCCGTTGCTATGGCTGTTGCTACGTAAACAAACTTATACCACTGTGCACTTTTCTTAACTTTGACACTCATCTAGAGGTAGATTGGGCAAGATCGTTTCAAAAGTTTTTCAAGTGTTCAAGGGTCTTAAATCTTGTGTCTTTTAAAAAAATTATTTTTGGTATATACCACCTTAAGTTGCGATTAAAAAAAAAATGAATCTTGACAAGCTTATTACAATTCAATAATAGAATTAAACGGCCACCGAACTCTTTTCTGAGATGCAAGCATTTTAAAAATTAAGCTGAAAATAATGGTGTTTTTTTAATCAGGTCATACCGTTGCTATAGTAATGATTTTATGCAGAGTTTTGACTTTCTCTGAATTCGATACATGTTTTTGTAGAAATCTATTTTTCCATTAATTGACACAGAACATTCGTTAGTTATCCAGGTTTACATTTTTCAATTCTCTAAATTCGATACAAGTTTTCGTAGAAATCTATTTTTGCCGTTAATTGACACAGAACATTCGTTGGTTATTCAGGTTTACATTATTATTTCCATCCGTTCGCAAAACAATGCAATGCAAGTTTTACCAACGTTTCAGCTAAGCCGAATCTAATCATGTAACGCACGTAGCTGAAGCGTCAAGTCCTGAAACACTACATTTTGGACTTCCGGGCTTTCTCAGAAACAATAGCTTGCGTCCGTAAATTCACAAGTATATGTCTCACTATTCTAACAAATACGTACATAAAAAAATGCAGTACATATATGTACAAGCAAGAGTGAAATAGCACAGTTTTGAGTTAGTTTGCTAAAGATCGTATCAATACTGACTCGGGCAAAAGGTCATTTGTCAGCTTAGCCGCAGGGAATTCTAAACAAGCTCTAAAATTCACTCTCATTTGCATGAAAAGCGACGCAGATGTAGTAAAAAGATAAACAGAAATACATAAGATTGTCGCGTTCTATTCTAATTAAGAAATGGCAGTTACTACTCTCCAGTTAAATGTAGACGTTCAGAAAAGTCTTTCGTCTTGTTTATTCAGTGCCCGGGGGACGAAGGACCTCTTGCCACTTCGTCGCTCGTCACCTTCACAACGCCGCATCGCGGCCAAAAACCACAACTTCGAAGCTCGCTTCGCTCCAGCTCAGCTATTCTACCTTGAAAGTCATGAAGTCAACATGTGGCAAGTCTAAGTTAAATGCCGCAATCTTATTCTGGATGCGAATCATACAGAACGCATGTTCAACCTTATTATGACATAATACTCAACTACATGATAAAGCGCCAAACTCAATACAACATGTCAGGACATTTACTGTATAATTTACCGTACTATTATTCGTGAAAGAGAGTGGCTTACCTCAAGTACGTAATTCTATGACTCTCTCTCTCTCCGAATTGAATGTGGTCTTTCAAGTCTAGTGAAGGGTTCAGAATCAAGTTGGCAGATTCAAATCGTTCTATTAAGCTGAATGCAGCAATATTCTACTAGGTGATCCCTAACCAAACTTTCACGGAATTGAATCAGCATTGGATAACTCAGGGGTGAAATAGTTTACTGCGCCCGCAATATGATGACAGTCCTCACAAAACCCCTAACCCTAATCCTAACCGCTGGTCACTAAATCCACCTCACCCGATGTTATTTAATGCTAACCGAATAGAACCGCATTGTTACCAGTGGGCATTGACGTCATTCATGACCCGCGTCACGCTAGTCTTATCTTATTCCATGTGCCTGTGCTCACTCGGCATTTGTCAAAACAAACTGGTTGGGAAGACCGTTGAATAATGGTGAAGCTTTGTGCAAAATCAGGAAACCAACCGAACGAAATGGCGCTTTCCATTTTCAATGTTATTGTTTTCTGCTGATAAGAGGCTGGAAACTGGGGAATTCAGGAAAAAGGCGAGGAAATTGCCGCCGTTCCGTTCCGAACTGAAAAGAGAAGACTACCTCCGGAGCAAGAGAAAATGAGGTTACCATGGTCTCTTGCTCTGAAGGTAGTCTACAATTTCCGAATGGGTTTTCCCAAAAATTACTGTTGCGTTTGACTTTCAACCGAAATTTCGGGATTTTTTGCTAAATGATGAGCATGCTCCCCATATGGTCTCTCCACCCAGGTGTTTAAATGAGCACCGATGAACATGATGCCAGGGATGCCAAGGGTTAGTATTCATCTCCTTTCCCCCTCCCCCACCCCCAACCCCTCCACTTGCCTCCTTGAACTGCGGTGGGGTTGGGAGTTTGCGTGTTTACGTTCGAGGAGTAAACCACGTGCTTTTGCGGTTTGAATGAAATTTACATTTTACGATAACTGAAGTTCTCGCGCAACTCATTGGTTAATTTTTATTGTCAATAAGCGGACAGACACATGAATTTATATTTTAGGCGATGCGTCAACGAACGCGAGCGGATAATTTGATGATTTGCTATCGTAAAAAGCAAATTGATGTCAGTTTTTAATGCGTCTGTCCTGTTACTGACAATGAATTTCGTCAGAAGATTGTCAAAGTAGCCTGCAGATCCACTCGGCTATCGCCTCGTAGATCCACAGCTACTTTGACAATCTTATGACGAAATTCATGATCAATAACAGGACAGACGCATGAAAAACTGACGACAAATTGTTAAATTTACAATGGGTTCCACCACATGAATAAATCGGCACTTCCTCGGTTTGTTTCATTATTAAAAAAAAAAAACAACAACAACATTATTTTCGTCATTCATGCTACTCAAGTACTTTCAAAGGGCTTCGTTAAACCTTCAGGGTACTTTTTTCCCGTCTGAAACCCTAAATTTCCAGATTTTCAATGAAACGTGAAATTAAGTCATGTCCGAAAAGGAAAAAAAAACGTATTAGCTCTCGTTCTTCTCTTGCTCCCAGATGTCTACAAAAATTGCTTGTTTTTCAGGACGTTGCACACAGCGCTACTTTTAGCCGCGAGCCTAGAAGAGCGATCACGTGATGACAAACATCTCTTGGATACAGTAATTCGAGGCACAGCTGTTATAAATTCCCCAAAAGTATCAAGTCCGACGCAAATCTTGTATAAGCAATAAGTTTTGCGTGGTTTGAACTCTTCTCTGCAGAATATCTTGAGTACAGTCGAAGCCCTATCAAACGACCACTGCTATATAAGGCGGCCAGGCATCAGAGTTTCTATTGGTTTTATCTCTTGATTTATTTTTTTAGGGTGGCCGTTTAATCATGAAGGGTTGAACTGTAGTATCTTGCTAGAAAGCTCGAAACTCAGAAAACTTACAAACAAGCTTTGAAGAATCTTTTCCGACGGCGAAGATCACTCATCACACGATTATGAAATTCGTCATCATGCGATCCTTTTCTTTGAATCCGAAAATGAAACCAACTGTGCGTGCAACCACCTCAGAAAAAAAGCCATTTCGACACTCCTCTGGGATCAAAAGTAAATAAACGCGGGGAGAATCAAGCGAGGACGCAATAAATACCAGTGTCTTCGAGCAACTCTTCCAGCCGCGCAAAATTAATGAAATAAAGGAGTGGCGTATACTAAAGGTCCCGACCAAAAACCAACATTGTCCTCTCTGGTAACTTAGTCAATAGTGTTTTCACTCATGCGGCTAGCAGCTATGCAAAATTTATTTATTTAGATAAGAAAAGAGCTCAACTAACACAGGATTGGTTTGGGTTTCTGGGAACCAACATGGCGGCCGATTCATTGTTTTCGGGCGCCAACAAGGCCGCCGTGACGTCATGCGAGGTAGGAAACTGGCCTTCCTATCTGCCAAGGCCCATTTTCGTAGGACAGCCTTTAACGTCCGTCGACAGCAATTACGATAATAACTAATAATTTACCTTGGTATACTTTCATTAAAAGATCTAATTAACTTAGTTATTTTTCTCTAATAAAAGTTGTTGACTAAACGATGCTAACTGCCATAGAAAAAAAAAAAAAAAAAAAAAAAAAACAAGAAGCAAAAAAATCTTAAAACCTCTACTCCAGGCCCCGGTTGTTCAAAGGCTGGATAACGCTATTCACCGGATAAATCACTATCCAGTGGATAAGTGTTAACAAAACAAACCACGCTATCCGCTGGATAGTGATTTATCCGGTGGATAGCGTTATCCAGCCTTTGAACAACCCGGGCCAGCAGTTTTATATACTATAGATACGGCGGGAGTTTGAGGCCATTCATTAGAACTATACAAAATGTCCTAAAAATTGCAATAATATAAAATGTAAAACATCTACTTCTAGTTTCGTACTGATAGATAAGGTGGAAATACTCGTAAAGATTTATATCAATGTATGCCAACACAAGAGCTGTCTTGTTAAAGTTCTTTGGTTCTCCTAACCATTCATTTGTGTTAACCGAACTCTAAAAGAAGGTTATACTACTGTCAAGTTTGTTCTGAATTAGCATATGACTTGCAAAATAGAAGCAAATTACAGACGTATTGTTCTACTTTCGTTTTTCCATTGCGAGGCAAAAGACGATTTCCGTACTTCACCAAAACGTTCGGTTTGTATTCCGGACATTTAGAGGCAAATGGAAAAGCTTTAAATTGCGGAATTTCCTAAATATAGCGAATCCTCGCAAGGTACCCTAATTTACGAAATTTTCTTTTCGGACTTTTTTTTACTCTATTTGGATTTTCTTTTTTTAATTTCCGGATGAATAATTCGCAACTGAAAAATCAAACAGTTTTCGAATTTTAAGGAAATTTTTTCGGGAAATTTCAGTTCTCTTTGGCCCTCATTTCCCTATGATACACTTACCTATTTGTTTGTATCTTGTTTTTTTTTTGTGTTTTTTTTTTCTTCTCTTTCATAATGCATACGGAACCAAGG
The DNA here is from genome assembly GCA_019787425.1 of Platygyra sinensis. Taxonomy (NCBI): domain Eukaryota; kingdom Metazoa; phylum Cnidaria; class Anthozoa; order Scleractinia; family Merulinidae; genus Platygyra; species Platygyra sinensis. The sequence continues at coordinate 6,032 of JAHPZR010018830.1, read as the reverse complement.
AAAAGTAAACTTACTGCTTTTTTTCTACTTACTTAGCTTATTTAGTTGTCTTACTATTCCGAGTAGTTTTTGTTTGCCTAATTAAGGGTGCGTCTCTTTAGAGTGGATTCTTCGGTTCCTTTGAAGAACCATGATCCGAGAGATCTTGGATTGATCTGTGTAGTAAAGAAGCGCAAAATTCATTTTCGGATCCTTTGGGATTTAAGAATCCAATCTTGGATTTTCTTAAAGAATCGCACCCTAACTTATATATTTAATTTTTCGACTGTTTTTTTTTTCTTTCTTTTCTGGCAAAATAAAAAATAAAAAAAGTAAAAAAAAAATAAAATAAAATGGTTGGTTGTTCCGAAATGTTGGGTTGAATGAAAAGTTTACGAACTGTTGGTTGATATAATGACTAAAGATTCCGTTAGAGTAGACTTTGATTGGACGGCAGGGCTTCCATGAACACCTTCTGGGACACGTTCCTTTCAGGGTAAGCTACACCACGCAGTTCCTCCTACAACTTGGGTCGCAAAGTTGTCAAGTGTAAACGGCACTCGTAGTCAGTTGAATCCACAAATTTCTTCGGCCAAATCTCTGCGGTCTACTAGCGAATGACAAAGTGCATCATGTAAGACCTGGTAGGTTGCAGCTGATCCTTCCCTTTGCTTCCAACATAGTAACATTTTATATGGCTTTTCTGAATATTCTTGGTTTTCTTTGTCGAAAGCTGTTAGCTTTGATTCATTCATTCCCAAACGACGTCCAAGCGGTTTCCAGCCTTCTGCAATCAACTGCGAAAGTGTCTCTAATTCTTCATCGCTAGGTGTTCCCTCTTTGACTATAAAGACAAAAAACACATTATACATATATTAGATCAAATTTATGAAAGTTAACCTCAACTGCTACATCGGGCGTCGAAATGATTAGCTCATATACTTGTATTCCAATTCTTGTCTAATTGTGATTGCATTTCGAGATAATTTTTTGTAGCGTTCGGCTGATAAATCCAGCAACACACTGTTGAAGTGATGTGTCATATGCTGGAGT
>JAHPZR010018829.1:0-23501 GCA_019787425.1 Platygyra sinensis | reverse complement strand
ATGCAATAACTACTCTACCCTTGATAGTTCCTGTGTTTTGATTTGCCAGTTCAAATAGCTATAGAAGCCAGCAAAAACTATGTCTTGAAAAGTTGTCCAAAGCTTGTCAAAAACATTCATTCTCAAGTGGCAAAGGTATGGTGCATACATGTACATGTAGCGCTGTAATAACAAAGACCTCCAGAGCTTTTGGTCAACATACATGTAAGCAAAAATTCTGTAGTTGTAGGAAAGTTTAAGTGTATTTAAGTGTACTTGATTTACATGTAGTATGGAGAAACAGACAGTGTAATCTGTAATGTCCAACACACTTGCACTGTCTTGTGTAGTTTTAGCCAGAGTGATTCCCACCTCACCAAAAACCCTCATTTGTTTCTCTCCATTGGTGTACCCGTGTGTGACAGTTGTCTAGTTCTATGATCAATCTCCAGAACATTTTTGACTAGTCTACCTTTCCCTAAAATGCCAAGTGCCATTCTGATTCAACTTACATGAAGTGCTCCCTTAGACTGATATTGCTGTACTTCCACTAAAAGGAAAAACAACAATAAATTTAATTTATTTTCTCAGTCTCATAAAGATATCAAATTAATCTTATGTTTTTTTTTATTGCCACCAACAAAATCCTTAGGAAACCTATGAACACCCTCTTACGTCTTTTCAACAACTGATTTTTCTAAACTTCTCAGCCAGTCAATTTGAACAATAGCAAAAGTTTACATGTACGGTTAGTAGTGCTAATTAATAATCTATAAAAATCTGCAAGTTACATGTACATGTAACTTTTGGTTTGCAGTTACTGCAATATGTACTAGATGCATGTCGAAAAAACTCAATATATTTCAAGTGTTAAACACAACACAGGGTCACGTACTGAGTTGCAAATGGTTTATAAATGTTCTGATAAGAAGAGATTTGAGAAATCGCTACTTTATAAATGTTCTACATGAAAAGGAAGCCAGCTTAACTTCCACAGCAGCAGCATATCCAAATAAATATAGTGTGGAGTAAATGGCCTTACCAAAGGAGAGAACAGTATCATGGATAACATTCTGGTGTGTGTCCTCTCCCTCTCGATCCCTGAGAAGAAACACAAAAGTCATCAACACTGACATCAAGTATTAACACTCAAGCCTAACTAAGTAGAGGAATACCCTTCAGACCATGTTTTGGAGCTGTTTAATGGGATTTTGAGGGGCTGTGAATAGTCAATTCCACTTGTACGGGACGCACAATTTGCAAAATGATTGTTTTAAAATTACATGTATAAACATTTTGTATCATTCGTTTACAAACAAATTGCTTACTTTGTCACTTCTTTTAGCACATGTTCTACCAATGTCCCCTTCAGTGGTTCTATCATTTTCCTCTTCCAGATATCCAGAGCAAGCTGACAAAAAATATAAAAAAATAATCAACATTAATAAGTACATCCTCACAGTTCTAAACTTGAAATGTTTCTTAACAAGTTTATGGGCATGTGAAGTTTCTAGTATAGGGGCAAAATTTGAGAAAGAAATCCAATCACATTGTACAGACGTGCTTTCAAGAAGATATCAAATTATTGCTTTCATTCCAACTATTAGCAATATTATAGAAATTGGACCAAGTCGAGTATAATTCACGGAGTACATGCAATAGCACAAGCCTAGGACTTTTAACCTGGGACCTACGGATTTCAAATCCGGCACTCCAGCCACTCGGCCATGCTGCCTCTCTAAACCTTGAGTGGATTAATAAGTTAAGACACAAAACACGATGACCCCGGCTACAGTGTAGCAATCAAACCAAGACCACTCAATCAGGAATTCAAGACGGCATCACCACAAGAAGAAACTCACCGCTGATATTTTTTGCTCTTGTTATCAGGAAACTCTCGGGTTTTTTTCACCGCATGAATTTCTCTCGTAATTCTAGATTTACTATCAGTTTTGTATCAGTCCATAGGAAAATTAACAGAGAGAAAGTGTACCATTGAATAAAAATATAGAAAAAGTAAATTTGTCTGATACAATTTTTAAATAAGCGCCGCCCTCAAATAAGTGCCGCACTTGTGGCGTGAAAAATTAAATAAGCGCCGCGGTGCTTATTCGAGTAAATACGGTAACTTACTGCTCCAATGTCCATGACTTCCTCCATGGCATCAGGACAGAATGATGTAGAGTATGGTGAGATCTCTCCATAGTCTTGCTTTTGTTTCTTAAGATGTGTATTCAGATAGCTGTGAAATTAAAATAAATATTGAAAAAAATCCAGTAAATCAGTGTGTAGGTTAGTTCTAAATTAACAAATGCAATGATAAATCATTCTCATTGCAAGTACATGTACATTGTATAGCCAGTCACTGCCTAAGCTACACTATAAGATAGGTGTGGCAAGATTTAGACTTTCAGGAAGAGATCATGTGTCATAGGAAATAAGTAAATATTGCCAAAGGGGAGGTGCATGGGTAAAACTTGGATACAGCTTAGCAAAAAGATCAGAAAACCTCATAAATTAATTTTAAAAAACATGCCCGGTATATAATAAAACAGGATGCAAAGAAAATTAATAATTGGAAAAGCTACAACTAACACTTATGCTGTGTTTACACTCAAGCGTTTACCAAGGTAAACATTAACTTACTAAACCCTGGTACATTTGTACAGTGTTTATACTGGCTCAAATAACTAAGGTAAATCTGTCATCAATCACAATCTTATCGAATTGGCGGCAAATTCTAAATCCACGCATAAAATGCTCGCGTTTAAAAGAGAAGCTGTGGCTCTTGTAGTCCTCGCGTTCTATTTTCTTGTTGTTGATCAGCAAACCCAGGAATCGAGATTGCAGCAGCTCTTACTTTTGCAAAACCTAAAGAGGTCGAGACGAAAGCGATCAATTCTGCTACAAATTGCCCTTCGCAAGACAAGGCGCGTTAGACGTGCGTGGTCGTGGCCGAGAAGCCAATTCTGGTTTGAAGCTCTATTAAACGGAAATTTTGTTGAAGAATGGTGGAAGGAGAACTTTAGAATATCAAGATGTACGTTCGAATACATTGTGCGATTGGTTGGTCCGGATTTGGCAAAGAAGGACACTAGATTACGCGAATGCATACCGGTAAACAAGCGAGTGGCTGTGGCGTTGTGGCGATTGGCGACTGGAGACACATACAGATCAACGGGCCTGCAATTTGGTATTGGAAGATGCACGGCAATGCTTTTAAAAGCTGATTTTTGTAAGGCCATTACCAAAAGAGCCCCTCAATTTATAAAATTTCCAGAAACTGAAGAGGAGCTTACCCGAAACATTCGCTTATTCGCACAGAAGTCTCCATTTCCACAAGTGGTAGGCGCAATTGACGGAAGCCATATCCCTTTAAAAACAGTACCCGTGAACGAACGAATAGAATACTTCAATCGCAAGCAGGACTATTCTATTGTAGTCCAAGCTGTTGCCGATGCGTCCTTTAAATTTCTCGATGTAAGTACAGGCTTTCCTGGCAGTATACATGATGCCCGCATTCTCCGATTGAGCCTGGTCTTGAAAACGTGATCGAATGAGCCTGACGCAATCCCGACACCACAGGATGTGAAATTCTATGCGACCGCAAGCGGATGTATCTGTCATCCAAACCTTGGTTACCGACCTTAACCATGCCTGCTCGCAGAGTAGACCGAACTTTTACCTTAGTTAACTTCTATTGTCTTGAGCGGTGTTTACTACGGTATTAGTTGGCGTTTACACACGCAAAATATTAACCTAGGTAAGTAAACTCCAATACCTCGGTAGCACGCTCAAGTCTAAACACGGCATTAGTCTAACAGTCTTTCTCACTTGTCTAGTTGTCTTAAAATTTCCTAAAATCTCTAAAGCTACACTGTACAGTGCTTTATTGGTAATGTGTGGTTCCAGAAAATATCCATACCCTCCCCCCCCCCCACAGATGGTTCTTTAGTTTTTACCCCCCACCCCCTTGGAATTTCCCTTCCAGAGGGTCATTAGTGGACACCCCCCCCAACCCCCCCCAGGAATTTCCATTTTTTTTTGGAGGGGGTTCTTTTTTAAATTAACGGCATTTCTAAGTTTAAATAAATCAGAAAATAGTTCTTTTATTTTCACACAACCTTTACTAATAATTTGTTACACGCACTACAACAATATTTCGTAAGATTATGCAGTGTTCACTCGAGACAAAATAGCGACGATGTTCTCACAAGCGAGCTAAGAAAATAGTTTAAAATTAGGTCGATAATTTTTGTACCATGATTGCAAAACGAAACAAAAGACTTCAAAAATTGTTGCTATTTAAAAAATTGACACGCACAAATCACAAAATAACAGATTAAACTCACCAATGATCAGATACAGCATACTTTTGATTACAACTGCTTAAAAATAACTCTAAGCGTTCCAAAAAACGTTGAACACTAGTAAATTAATAGTGTTATAAAGTTTTCTGACTCAGTTTGTTCTCAAACAAAACAAAATTTGACAAAACGAAAATACAATTTCAAATCACCCTAGAATCCTTTGCAAACTCATTGTTACTTCATGTACATGTATGTGATACAGGAGGTGTACCACTCTGGGTACTTATTTGCTACGGTCAGCCATCTTAATTTACCTCGCGTGTGGAGAGCACGGAAATGAAGGGATTATCCATTGTCCAAAGGATGAAAGTGAATTCTTAGCAAAACAAAAAGAGGGGCGCTGCAAATCAAAATACTTACCGGAAGTTTGTGTAGTATGATTTGCGACGTTTATGCCTCCTGGAAATTTTTCACATGCCCAACCCTCCCATTCCCCATGGAAATTTCTACCTTTTAACCCTTCCACCCCCTAGGAATTTCCATTGACCATCCGTGTTGGGGGGGGGGGGGGGGGTGGGTATGGATATTTTCTGGAACCACACAATTTGAATTTCCTTGACATCTTTCCAAACACTTTACTTGCCAGGACAGAATCCACTAGCCCTACTGCAAAATCCACCAGCCCTGGCAGGCTACTGGTATCTGACATGTTTTTTGTACGCTGATATACATACAGACAAGGAGGGCCTGGGCAATTATTGACTGAGATGAAGGGAGGTAACTGCTAGTTGTCAGACATTTCCATACAGTAGCATGGAATAAAAAATTCTAACATCTTCTGTCTTACGTGTACTAGTCATGCAACCTGCATCACATTACTGTACAAGATCATGTTAAAGGGTAGTTATGACTAGAGACAGGGGCAGATCCAGAATTTTTCTTAAGACGGGATGCAACAATAAGGACTGACTGGTGAGGTAAACAAATTTTGAAGGTGAATACAAAGAAGAAGGCTTTATCTTGAGTGGGAGGGGGGGGGCACACCCCCTGCTCCCCCCTTCTAGATCTGTCCCTGAGAAGATACTTAAATCACATGATATACAGTACCGGACAGAAGTAACCTAACATGGAACGCGTTACTGCAACACAAATAGAACGCTGCAGGAACGCCAAAGGAACGCCAAAATTTCTGGTGAGCTGGAGCACGTTCTGAACAAAAACGCGTTCTCAATGAGAATGTGAGAACGCGTTCCATTGAGAGCTCAGTTATGGTTCGTGCAGCTAACAAAATTCTTTGAGGTTCTATCGAAGCAAGATCATCGTTTTTCTTCATTTCTTCGTCAATTACATCAAATTGTTGAATGATAATTAAGTTTCAGATTTCGTCCTTTGCGTAATCATAGCAGGCTGGGGCCAAATAAACTACTTCAGAAGGGAAGATCAAGGTGTACTGAGTCATCAAACTTTTTCTTACAATCGACCGGTGCTCGAGTTTTGGTTACCGACCAAAGATTTATAGCCAGGATTTAAAGCAGCTTCCTGGACTTCCGTAAAGAAAAATAGTAATGTACAACATTATTTCGAATCTATGAATATGACTTTTGGAACTATTCGTAAAGCAATGGCCGATAAACTGACCGAAAAGTTGGCAGCAAAAACTCAAGCTTTCGCTTTAGCGTGAAGAATATAATTTGAACATGCACGTTTACAAAATTTCGTCACTTTTTTGCTTTCAGAAAGTTTTTTCCCCTCATCATAAATGAAACTTTATTTTTATTGAACTTCTTGTCACATTTCTTTCATTTGGTTGCCTCATTTGTGAATTTTAGAAATTAAAAGTGAACAGTGTTTTGGTTTGCACGTTGGATTTCTGCATATTTAATTTACGGCGACTTCCACAGTTTGTTTGTTTAGTTTATTCGCTTGGTTCAAATATTTAATTTGAATCTTATTCACCTACTTCAGAACTGCTGAGAAAAGAAACTAAATGGGCACTAATTTAGCACAGTTGAAATACCATTTTCTAAAAATAATGGGCTCGTTTTTACGGTCTTTTTGATTTCCAACTTTTATCTTTCTTTCGCAGCGCTGTGAATATTTCGTCGCTCGGCGAATAAATTTTTGATCTCTTGCTTTCAGACTGTTTTTTACATGTGTCTTTCGCTTTTACTTTCCTTTTTTTTTTTTAATGTAAGCCGTCATAGTACAAGAATAGAGCCGCGGATTCTGGTTTTTTGTCCTCCGAAGTCGATAATTAACTCATTTTCACATGGGAGTCATTTTGTAGCGCAGAAAAGCATAATTTCTTGTTTTCCGAGCAGTTTTACACATCCAATTGAGTTCGTTTTGTTGATATATTTTTTTAATGTTTTGGCCCTCCATGTATTTAACTTTGAAGAAACGATGTCGTGAAATCTGATCTTGTGTCTGTAGTTAATGCGCATATGGTTTATTTTTTTGCGCTTTCGCTCGATCACTCTTTCCAGAAAGCTCGTCTTCAGGGCAAAACTAACGAGAACGTGTTCTACTGAAAATTCTAAAGAAAATTCAGAACGCGCTCCTGCGTTCCTTCGTGTTCTGAAATTTTCTTTAGAACGTGGTCTGTTTTATGTTCCAGAATATTAGGGGAACGCCAAAGGAATGCTCCAAGAACGCGTTCCGTGTTGATTTTTCTGTTAGGTTACATGTACTTCTGTCCGGTACTGTATAAAATGATCAATCTGATTAGAAATTGATTTAATTTTGAACAACACAAACATCACTCACCCAAACAAGAGGTTCATATAGAAGGATCCTTGGCTGAATTGCGACCAGTGATTGTGATAGACTCGCAGTATATCCACATCAGCACATTGACAGCCTATAATGAAGACAAATTAAAATTCTTTGTTATACCTTCCAACTCAAATAAGATTTCTGATTAGAGGAGAATGTGTCACATATCATAGGTCAAATTTCACTAACTCCCTAGGGAGAACAAAGCTCACTAACTCCCTAGAGAAACAACAACTTGAACTTTTGACTTGTACATGTACATGATCAGATCGTGCACGGTGAAACCACAGCAAATTTGTGGGCCAGTGGGCAAAAAGCAAATATTATTGTTTTCATATTTTTCCTTTATTTGGGTTGGGAGGTACAACAAAGCACTTAATGACTGGTCCTAGCAGGAAGCGCTGAGTTTTGTTGAGGGTCTCTAGGAAACGAAATTCACTGTTCTCTTGGGACCAATCAATAAGTGCTTACACTGTGATGACCAAGTTTATTCTTTTATTTGTTGCATGAATGAAAATGTAACAATACGATAAGATTTAGATACATCCTGGGTATACACTTTTTGCAAACTACAATGACAACCCTGGGTTTACGTAATACAACACAAATATAATATACAGTAATACAATAATCTTTACTTCAACTCCGTTTTCCTTAAACTCCAAAACAGTCCTTGCTAGAATCTTTCATCCCAAAAAGACACCAACAAACTGTTTTAAAAGTCCTGAATTAGAACTGCAAATTTTAAACCCGAAATGGCCTTGATAAAGTACCTCCATGTACATATAGTGTAACTCTATGCCACTTTTACAACTGTAAGATCTGAGCGAGTCAAATCCCTGTGAGACTTGTGATACTATTTATAGCTACAAAAAAGTGTATACCCAGGATGTATCTAAATCTTATCGTATTGTTACATTTTCATTCATGCAACAAATAAAAGAATAAACTTGGTCATCACAGTGTAAGCACTTATTGATTGGTCCCAAGAGAAACAGTGAATTTCGTTTCCTAGAGACCCTCAACAAAACTCAGCGCTTCCTGCTAGGACCAGTCATTAAGTGCTTTGTTATACCTCCCAACTCAAATAAAGGGAAAATATGAAAACAATAATATTTGCTTTTTGCCCACTGGCCCACAAATTTGCTGTGGTTTCACCGTGCACGATCTGATCATGTACATGTACAAGTCAAAAGTTCAAGTTGTTGTTTCTCTAGGGAGTTAGTGAGTTTTGTTCTCCCTAGGGAGTTAGTGAAATTTGACCTATGATATGTGACACATTCTCCTCTAATCAGAAATCTTATTTGAGTTGGAAGGTATAACAAAGAATTTTAATTTGTCTTCATTATAGGCTGTCAATGGTGCTGATGTGGATATACTGCGAGTCTATCACAATCACTGGTCGCAATTCAGCCAAGGATCCTTCTATATGAACCTCTTGTTTGGGTGAGTGATGTTTGTGTTGTTCAAAATTAAATCAGTTTCTAATCAGATTGATCATTTTATACAGTACCGGACAGAAGTACATGTAACCTAACAGAAAAATCAACACGGAACGCGTTCTTGGAGCATTCCTTTGGCGTTCCCCTAATATTCTGGAACATAAAACAGACCACGTTCTAAAGAAAATTTCAGAACACGAAGGAACGCAGGAGCGCATTCTGAATTTTCTTTAGAATTTTCAGTAGAACACGTTCTCGTTAGTTTTTGCCCTGAAGACGAGCTTTCCGGAAAGAGTGATCGAGCGAAAGCGCAAAAAATAAACCATATGTGCATTAACTACAGACACTAGATCAGATTTCACGACATCGTTTCTTCAAAGTTAAATACATGGAGGGCCAAAATATTAAAAAAAATATATCAACAAAACGAACTCAATTGGATGTGTAAAACTGCTCAGAAAACAAGAAATTATGCTTTTCTGTGCGACAAAATGACTCCCATGGAAGCCGAGAAATTGAATATGCGAAAATGAGTTAATTATCGACTTCGGAGGACAAACCGAAAACAAAAAAAATCAGAATCCGCGGCTCTATTCTTGTACTGTGACGGCTTACATTAAAAAAAAAAAAAACGGAAAGTAAAAGCGAAAGACACATGTAAAAATCAGTCTGAAAGCAAGAGATCAAAAATTTATTCGCCGAGCGACAAAATATTTACAGCGCTACGAAAGGAAGATAAAAGTTGGAAATCAAAAAGACCGTAAAAACGAGCCCATTATTTTTAGATAAATGGTATTTCAACTGTGCTAAATTAGTGCCCATTTTAGTTCTTTTCTCAGCAGTTCTGTAGTAGCTGAATAAGATTCAAATAAAATATTTGAACCAAGCGAATAAACTAAACAATCAAACTGTGGAAGTCGCCGTAAACTAAATATGCAGAAATCCAGCGTGCAAACGAAAACACTGTTCACTTTTAATTTCTAAAAGTCACAAATAAGGCAACCAAATGAAAGAAACGTGACAAGAAGTTCAATAAAAATAAAGTTTCATTTACGATGAGGGGAAAAACTTTCTGAAAGCAAAAAAATGACCAAATTTTGTAAATGTGCCTCCCTGCGTGACCGCATGTTCAAATTATATTCTTCACGCTAAAGTGAAAGCTTGAGTTTTTGCCGCCAACTTTTCGGTCAGTTTATTGGCCATTGCTTTACGAATAGTTCCAAAAGTCGAATTCGTCTTCGAAATAATGTTGTACATTACTATTTTTTCTGTACAGAAGTCCAGGAAGCTGCGTTAAATCCCGGCTATAAATCTTTGGTCAGTAACCAAAACTCACTTGAAAGCTAGAGCACCGGTCGATCATAAGAAAAAGTTTGATGGCTCAGTACACATTGATCTTCCATTCTGAAGTAGTTTATTTGGCCACAGTGCGCTATGATTACGCAAAGGACGAAATCCGAAACTTAATTATCATTTGACAATTTGATGTAATTGACGAAGAAATGAAGAAAAATGATGAACTTGCTTCAATAGAACTTCAAAGAATTTTGTTGGCTGCACGAACCATAACTGAGTTCTCAATGGAACGTGTCCTCGCGTTGTCAATGGAACACGTTCTTGTTCAGAACGTGCTCCAGCTCACCAGAAATTTTGGCGTTCCCACAGCGTTCTATTTCGCGTTCTATTTGCGTTCCAGTAACGGGTTCCGTGTTAGGTTTCTTCTGTCCGGTACTGTATATCATGTGATTTAAGTATCTTCTCAGGGACAGATCTAGAAGGTGGAGCAGGGGGTGACTGTTAGACTGTTAGACTAAGTGTTAGTTGCAGCTTTTCCAATTATTGATTTTCTTTGCATCCTGTTTTTTATACATGTATACAGGGTATGTTTTATAAAATTAATTTATGAGGTTTTCTGCTCTTTTTGCTGTGTTGTATCCAAGTTTTACCCATGCATCTCCCCTTTGGAAATATTTACTTATTTCCTATGACACATGATCTCTTCCTGAAAGTTTAACTCTTGCCACCCCTATCTTATAGTGTGTGGGAGACACAGTGGCCTCATGGTTAGTGCGCTCGACTCCAGAGCGAGCAGTGCGGGTTCGAGCCCTGGCCTGGGACATTGTATTGCATTCTTGGGCAAGACACTTTACTCTCACAGTGCCTCTCTCCACCCAGGTGTATAAATGGGTACCTGCGAATTTAATGCTGGGGGTAACCCTGCGATGGACTAGCATCCCATCCAGGGGGAGTAGAAATACTCCCAGTCACTTCATGCTACAGAAACCGGGATAAGCTCCGGCCTGAGGGGCCACTTGGTCAGATTGCAGAATTTACCTATCTTATAGTGTAGCTTAGGCAGTGACTGGCTATACATGTACATGTACTTGCAATGAGAATGATTTATCACTGCATTTGTTACTTTAGAACTAACCTACACACTGATTAACTAATACTATACCAATACTAATTTTAATTTCACAGCTATCTGAATACACATCTCAAGAAACAAAAGCAGGACTATGGAGAGATCTCACCATACTCTACATCATTCTGTCCTGATGTCATGGAGGAAGTCATGGACATTGGAGCAGTAAGTTAATCAGCATATTGTTTCTTCTTGTAGTGATGCAGTCTTGAATTCCTGATTGAGTGGTCTTGGTTTGATTGCTACACTGTAGCCAGGGTCATCATATTTTGTGTCTTAACTTGTTAATCCACTTAGGTTTAGAGAGGCAGCATGGCCGAGTGGCTGGAGTGCCGGATTTGAAATCCGTAGGTCCCAGGTTAAAACAGGGTTCGTACAAAGTCTTGAATTCTTGAAAAAGTCTGGAAATTTGCGAACTCCTTTTCCAGACCTGGAAAAAGTATGGAAATTAAAGGCAAAGTCTTGAAAAATGGGATGAAGTCTGGATTTTTCTCAAGGGGGAGCAGGTGTTTCAAAGCTAGCTGAAATCTTTGCAATGTAGCTGATTTCAGTTGCATTAACTTGGCCAAACGGCAAAACACTTCATAATAAAATGCGGTACGGTCGGAGTTTGAGAGCCCAGTCTCCAATGCCCTGCATTGCATTATGGTTCATTGCGTTTGTTTCTCGGGCCGTGAAGAATCTCACTGTTATCTTGAGTCTGGAAAATAAACAAAAATGGTTTGGAAAAAGTCTGGAAAAAGTCTTGAATTCTGTCCTCAAAAAAGTGTACGAACCCTGTTAAAAGTCCTAGGCTTGTGCTATTGCATGTACTCTGTGAATTATACTCGACTTGGTCCAATTTGTATAATATTGCTAATAGTTGGAATGAAAGCAATAATTTGATATCTTCTTGAAAGCACTGTACAATGTGATTGGATTTCTTTCTCAAATTTTGCCCCTATACTAGAAACTTCACATGCCCATAAAACTTGTTAAGAAACATTTCAAGTTTAGAACTGTGAGGATGTACTTATTAATGTTGATTATTTTTTTATATTTTTTGTCAGCTTGCTCTGGATATCTGGAAGAGGAAAATGATAGAACCACTGAAGGGGACATTGGTAGAACATGTGCTAAAAGAAGTGACAAAGTAAGCAATTTGTTTGTAAACGAATGATACAAAATGTTTATACATGTAATTTTAAAACAATCATTTTGCAAATTGTGCGTCCCGTACAAGTGGAATTGACTATTCACAGCCCCTCAAAATCCCATTAAACAGCTCCAAAACATGGTCTGAAGAGTATTTCTCTACTTAGTTAGGCTTGAGTGTTGATACTTGATGTCAGTGTTGATGACTTTTGTGTTTCTTCTCAGGGATCGAGAGGGAGAGGACACACACCAGAATGTTATCCATGATACTGTTCTCTCCTTTGGTAAGGCCATTTACTCCACACTATATTTATTTGGATATGCTGCTGCTGTGGAAGTTAAGCTGGCTTCCTTTTCATGTAGAACATTTGTAAAGTAGCGATTTCTCAAATCTCTTCTTATCAGAACATTTATAAACCATTTGCAACTCAGTACGTGACCCTGTGTTGTGTTTAACACTTGAAATATATTGAGTTTTTTTCGACATGCATCTAGTACATATTGCAGTAACTGCAAACCAAAAGTTACATGTACATGTGACTTGCAGATTTTTATAGATTATTAATTAGCATTATAACATAGCTAGCAGAGCCACGCAATCAAATTTAGTATACGTAAGCGTGCTTAAAATCCCGATGGTGCACTCTCGCGCTGATGGCGTGAGCAAATCGCTTTGTCAGAAAATTTTTTTTTCGCGCGAGCGGCCATTGTTAGCGTGGGGAAAAATATTCAGATATTTCGCGACAATAATGGATAGAAACAGAGACTCCACCCACCAGTCCCAAAACAAAGACAATTTCCGACCTTTTCTCTTGGGCTGGAGTTCTTAAATGAGGCAGAAAAAGAGAAAAACAACGGAACAGGAGACTCAGCATCGGCGCCATCACGATTCGCTTCACTGTTCGAGGGTGAAATGCAATTTTGACAGAAAGACACTCTGGTAAAACCAAACAAGTTACAAACTGGTCTGTTTCATCCTTCAAAGGTAAGCTTAAATTTTTCCGTTTTGAAATTGTTAAATATGAAACTCGAGCTTTCAAAAGAAAGATTGAAATAAAACCAATTCCTATTTTGTTTATTTCGCTTACCGCGAACAATCACTTCTGATATTGTTGTCCGTTATTCGCGTCGGATTTTATGCACAATTCCACCGGCTATGTTATAAAACAATTGGTTCATGCTTTTAGCTGTGCACTATCGAGTTATGGAGCACTTGGGAAGTTTGGAGAGCACTCAAGAAGCTAGAGTTGCCCTCGGCTACGCCTCGGGCAACTCTTACGCTTCTTTCGTGCTCTCCAAACTTCCCGCGTGTCCATAACTCGATAGTGCACGCTAAAGCATGAACCAATTGTTAACTACTAACCGTACATGTAAACTTTTGCTATTGTTCAAATTGACTGGCTGAGAAGTTTAGAAAAATCAGTTGTTGAAAAGACGTAAGAGGGTGTTCATAGGTTTCCTAAGGATTTTGTTGGTGGCAATAAAAAAAAACATAAGATTAATTTGATATCTTTATGAGACTGAGAAAATAAATTAAATTTATTGTTGTTTTTCCTTTTAGTGGAAGTACAGCAATATCAGTCTAAGGGAGCACTTCATGTAAGTTGAATCAGAATGGCACTTGGCATTTTAGGGAAAGGTAGACTAGTCAAAAATGTTCTGGAGATTGATCACAGAACTAGACAACTGTCACACACGGGTACACCAATGGAGAGAAACAAATGAGGGTTTTTGGTGAGGTGGGAATCACTCTGGCTAAAACTACACAAGACAGTGCAAGTGTGTTGGACATTACAGATTACACTGTCTATTTCTCCATACTACATGTAAATCAAGTACACTTAAATACACTTAAACTTTCCTACAACTACAGAATTTTGTTACATTATGTTGACCAAAAGCTCTGGAGGTCTTTGTTATGACAGCGCTACATGTACATGTATGCACCATACCTTTGCCACTTGAGAATGAATGTTTTTGACAAGCTTTGGACAACTTTTCAAGACATAGTTTTTGCTGGCTTTTATAGCTATTTGAACTGGCCAATCAAAACACAGGAACTATCAAGGGTAGAGTAGTTACTGCATGTACGTTGTAAATTCATCATTCAATCTTGTGAGAATTCCAAAAGTCTCAACCTGTGAACATTTGACACTGGTGACAAGTTGTTGCTGTTTGATTGACCATTTGAAATGGAAGCTATCAGAAGTTGTCAAAAAGATGTAAAAAACTATTGAAAAACTTTCCTTGCTGGAAGTGGTAAGGCGTGTAGTGCTGTAAAGATGCTTAGGGATCTTTGTGCAAACTTCTCTTATTCCAGCTTTATGAGGAAGTCCTTGAGAAGCCCCTTTTGAAAGAAACCAAAGAATACTACAGGCGAGAGGCGGCAGAACTTCATGCTGACAACACATGTCATGCATTCATAACTAAGGTATTCCAGGGAACAGTAATAATGAAACAGTAAAGAATGTTGCTTGTTAATTATTATAGAGCCCCGACCCAAATGAATGCAGTCGGCTCTGTCTGTTTTTTTTCACTCTCCTTGCTTTCTTTGACTTTCATCATTGAGGATTATCAGAAATTAAACATTTCTCATGCCTTGGATCTGGCAAAATAAATTTGATCAAGTTTCTGAATTTCACTCACCAAGCTTTGGTTGATCCAAATCACACAATCATAAATTAAATTTGTCATTAATAAATAATTATAAATGTACCTGCCATCATTTCCTTACATGTAGATAACTAAGGAGTTATATAGTTCTGTTTTCATTTCCAGGAATCTGAGTTATAATGTTTTAAGATACAATTGTATGTATTGTATTTGACTACATGTATATAAATTTATATTTTTATTTTCTCCACTTGACGATTTGAATGTACAGTAGTGTTTAAAGGAGCTATGTCGCAGTATTTTGAGTTATTTTGACGATCGACAAAATTACCTTTAAATTGAAAGAAACCTGAAAATAACACTTTAGAGAAATAGGAAAACACTGAAGAGATAATAAAAACCATAAGGGAACAAGGCTGGTTAAGGATGGCAAAGATTGACTCGGATTACGAACAATGAAATTGCTACCTTTTTCAAACCGTTAAACATGACGCAGCTCCTTTAAGTGCAGTGAAAGGAAACTGGAAACAGGCTATCTGATGGGGTGCGGAAAAAAACTGAAAATTATGCGGAAATTTTCGGCAATATTATGCGGAAGAAAGTGACGATTATGCAGAAAAGACGCCAGATTATGCGGAAATTTCTACAATTTAATAAAGTTGCTCCCATGGCTTTTTCCAATGTATAAAATACACGTTAACGTCTTACCGATAATTATAGTCCTTTATGACACGTTTGACCTTTAGCTGCCATTGTGGACACGTATTTCTTCGTTCAGCACAATTTTTCCATGGTTTTCGTTGTTGTGTTTGTCCGAAGCTTAGTAACCAGGCATTTAATCAGACGAGAAAAACTGGACACCACTAGAACTAGAACCCAGGCCCATCACCAGAAGACGCACGGAACGCCTGGAGGCTTAAAATTGTTTACGAATGGAAAGACGTGTTTTCGTCGCTGTTTTGGGTGAATAACTTCTTCAAAATGATCAATCTCTTCGACATTTTTGCGTCTGATGATGGTTATCAGTTGCTTTCTCGCTTATATGAAGCAATTTTCTAGTTTTATGCGGAAAAATGCCCCAAGGATGTGGAGGATGCGGAAGTAGGCGAATTATGGGATCCGCACCAGCGCATCCTGTCAGGTGCCCTGTGGAAAGGGCAAAATGTAGTCAGAGATATGTGAGGTGACATGTGGTCAACAAGATTGTCAAGGCAGCCATTTTTCAGTAAACACTAAACATGCACAGTGTAGTAAGCTTTTGCTTTGGTTTGTAGGTTGATGTCCGCATACAGGATGAGGATTTGAGGACCAGGAAATTCTTTCATCCTGTGGTCATACAGCCGAGTGATCAGAGAGTGTGAAGCACGCATGGTGGAAGATTACATTCCTTACTTACAAGGAGAGTGTCGACAGATGGTTAAGGAGGAAAATAGGCCAGGTACCATTTTCAACATGTACATGTAACATATGTAGGTCTATCTCTTTAAGATTATGTATTTAATGACTTTGTGGTCACACAACTGCGACAAATTAATTTTTAAAACATCACTTTCCACAAAATTGTTATCAATAATTAGTTGCACATTCGCCAACATTAGTTATAACAAAACCTTATCAATTGTATGCACGGGGTTTATTATTAAAGTTTTTAGCCATAAGGTAATTGGTGTTCACAGACAGTCAGAACTTATTAAACTGCGTTTTGTCTTGTTGAGAAAAACTTCCCTCTTATAACAGAGCATCTGACCCCCCCCCACCCCCAGGATGCGGTGGTGCGGATCCGCATAATTTGCCTACTTCCGCATCCTCCGCTTTCCTTGAGGCATTTTTCCGCATAAAACTAGAAAATTGCTACATATGAGTGAGAAAGCAACTGCTTCTCACTGGTTCTAGTTTGGGACTTCCGGTGTCCAGCTTTCCTTGTCTGATTTAATGCCTGGTTATCAAACTTCGAACAAACTTAAAGGAAAAACTGCGTTGAACAAAGAAATACCTGTTCATGGATGGCGGCAAAAGGTCAAACATGTCATAAAAGGACTAAATTCTTGGTAAGACGTTAAAGTGTATTTACACATTGAAAAAAAGCCAAGGGAACAGTTTTATTTATTTTAGAAATTTCCGCATAATCTGGCGTCTTTCCGCATAATCGTCACTTTCTTCCGCATAAACATTGCCGAAAATTTCCGCATAATTTTCCATTTTTTTTCTGCACCCTATCAGATGGCCTGTTACAATTAGACAATTATTATAATTGTGTTAGTGAGTCTATTTGCTCAGTGTCTGGCCCTTTTTGAAACCTCTAATTATGAGAAAAGTATGCAATGAAACCTACAGTCATCTGAATTGTAATGTATGTATTTAATATATGCTACACATATCACTGATAGTTTCATGGTGGTTTACAATTCTTCTATTAGGTGAGATTGAACATCAGCTTGTTAAGGCACCTAGAGCTGGTTGTTGCTATCAGTCCATATTATCTGTAGTAATAATGTTTTGTACTACTTCTTTCCCAGATCTTTCAAAGCTGTACAAACTTTTGAGGAACATTCCTCGTGGGCTTCAGGCCATGGTCGCAGAACTAGAGGAACACATTACGAAAACTGGTAGAAATTTAGTTACAATGTATTGCTGTACAAACTGCACATGAGTATTTTAAAATCAAAAACTTTTTTAAGAGAATTGTTACTGAGCTGGAGATGGCAATTTGTTGAAAAAATACTTCATAGTACACCTGCATTAAAATCCTGCAATTCAGGCTGCAAAGAAAACAAACAGTTCAGGCCTGACTTGATTTTTGTTTTTGCATGCTGCATTGTCACCCCCAAGTTTAACCAAAAGAATCTTCCATCACTACTGATGGTCTTTTCATCTCTTAAATTCTTGTAAAGATTCTCTTTGTATGTCGCAAGAGGCCTTCATGATGACTTGAGTGCCTTTGCTCGATATTCTCATGGTAACATATTTTTTTCATTTGGTATTCTTAGGTCTTCAAGCAATTCAATCAATCAAGGTGGAAAATGTGAGTGAGCTACATTTTATGCAGTTAACAAATAGATTCCATGTTACTGTGCATCTGTTTGGTAATAGATCACAAAAGACGCCAAAATGTCGTATGAACAAAAACATGGCCCATGAGTGGCTAGGCTAGTGTGTCACTAATGTTCTTTTGACATTTTGACATCTTCGTGATCTATTACTAAAAAGGTGCAAGGCAACAATTGGAATCTATCTGTGTTGTAAACTATATATATTTAAAGAAACAAAACAAGATGTTATTGACACAATCAATGCGTCTCTCCTCCAGTAGATCATAACTAAGAACCAATCAGAATGCAAGAATGAGTTGACATTATTATATAATGCATATAAAATGTTTAGATACCTGTATACATGGACATTCAGGCAATGTGCAGTTGTGATAATAATTATCTGATTTCAGGGCCCACAGCAATACGTCGATGAATTACTGGAAATCCACAGAAAATTCTCAACCCTTATCAAGGATACTTTTAGGGATGATCCAGCTTTTATATCAGCATTAGACAAGGTGACCCATTACTACATAATTTATGAGATACGTACCCTTACACTGAAATATGAAGATTTGACAAACTGGTTCGACAATGTCACATACATTGTAATGTCATTTTTTTCCTCGTTTTATACAAAGAAACACCTTGGTCTATAGATTGAATTATCATGTTGAATTAAGTAAATATTTGTTATTTCATAAGAATCTCTGCCAAACACATTTGAATTGTTTGGCAGAAAAGTGTATGTCAGCTAGGGGATTGTGCCCTGGGATACACTTCTGTGAAAAAAATGGCAAGTTGAGGGCCTACTGCAGCCCCATATAATGTACAGCTGTATTTCCATGAGTTTGCAACACATTCATATGAAACTTCAGATATCTACTACAGTACATATAAATTTAGTGTGATAAATTGAGTGGTGAGGTGTATTTTTTGTTTGATTGAAAAATTCGGAAAAACAAGGCATCGTCAAAGTTGTCCATCAATTGTGGTTAAGGTGTCAATTCCTTTTTCACAACATTAATATGCTTGGCATTTTATGATACTGTTCCATCAAGCTCAAAAGGAGAAAACACTCAGCAATTAAGAAAAATGGAACATTTTTCTTTGTTTGGACTTACAGTGGAATCCTGATTTTTCGAACCTCCAAGGGACGCGATAAAAATCAGAGAGCTTGAGAAATCAAGGGAATAATTAACAGTGTTCGACTGAGGAGAGGCAACTACTTTAATTTGGAAGTGCAAAAAAATGAGGGTCCGAGAAATCGAGATTCCACAGTATTTAAGATCACTCAAAATAGTGAGTGTCGTCTTAAGAATAATGTAAGTTATTATTTCATTGGAATGTTTCTTTGTTTTCCTTTCAGGCCTGTGCAACTATAGTGAATTATAGACATGATCCCAGGCGCTCATCAAAATCTCCAGAATGGGTAAGCACTGGAGTCATTAAGGGTGCATCCCTTTGAGATGATCTGGATCAGGAATAGTGATCCAAAATCACTCAGATTATGGTTCATCAAAGGAACTCATGGGTCTGTGATCAGAGTGGATTCGTGGGTTTCTTCGATCTGAGTGATCTTGGATCGCTGAGCCTGATCCAGATCACCCCAATGGAATGCACCCTGAGACTGACAAATAACAGGGTGGCTGCTTGAGCTTAGAACATTTGTTGACACATTCTTAGATCAGAGCTAAGATGGTGTCTGCTTTAACCACTTGAAGCAAATTTAGAATATATGTATGCATAATTTTGTTTGTGACAGCTTTCACATACCTCATTTTTAATGTTTTTTTGTCTTTGGTTAGCTTGCTAAATACTGTGATTCAATCCTGAAGAAGAGTACAAAGAACCTCAGTGATGTAGAATTAGATGAAAAAACTTAGCGATATTGTAAGTCAAATAATGTTGTTGATTCATGTTTCAAAGTAGAATTCTTGTATTTGCTACCTTATTTGCTTTTTGTGTTTCATAGATCCTATTCCCCATGATTGTTGAAAGTCGTCTTAAAATTGTCATTTTTTTTCCTTACAGATAATTATTTTTAAATATATTGACGACAAGGACATTTTTCAAAAGGTATCTTGTTATTGTTAATGTTAGCCTGGGTTAAGCTACAATACAATGATTGCATGGAGGTGTTTTTATCTTGATGCAAGGAACCACTGTCTGTAGAAATCACTCATAATGAACACAATCAAGAAGCCTAGAATCAAAATCTACCGCTACATAAAGAATACACTCATCCCAAGACCAGTGTTAAGTGCAGAATAAATCAGCTGTGACAGAAATCCTTTAATCCTAGTATTTCCATTGTCGAAGCCCACAGGTTTTCCCGTCAGCCGCTCATTTCATTTATAATGAACCCATGTAGCAGTCAGTGAACACATTTTCCCAGGCGCTTGTTCTTTTTAGGGTAATAATATTAAATTTATCAACTGCATCATTTGTGACTGACAAAGGGGTTCTTCCTGAAACGTCTCGTTTCTCTTTACAATAGGAACATGGCTGAGGACTTTTTCAAAAAAACTTTCTTGTTCTTTTTTTTCCTATTTATCAATGCTTTACTGTACCTAAACCCCATGGAATAGTTCTCATGTCTAGACTCCTGAATCTACTAAACTACTTGCGCGTATTGCTGTACAGTGTACTTTAAAAACAAGATACAGTTTTGTTAAGTTATTTTATGTTGGTTTAGTTCTACTCTAAGATGTTAGCAAAGAGACTTATTCACACCCTGTCAGTATCGATGGATGCTGAAGAAGGAATGATTAGCCGCCTGAAGGTAAAACATACACAGAGCTATGCATGTGTGAAGATCTTTGCAGCAAATCACAGTTTGATGCAACTTAACCTTGAACTTGCTGTGTATGATCAACATTTGGTAGTGAACTTTTCAACTGATACCCTGACACCCATTATGTGCAAGTTCGTGTATTCAGACACAAGTTCGCTGTGCTACATGTATTTTGCTGTGTATTTTCACTGTGCATTTTTGCTTTTGTGCTATTGTTTTTTTCGCTGTGTCATTTTACCATTATACTTGAATCTGATAGTCGTTGATAATTCTCCGCTAGACCGCTAGTGCGTGTCTTGATTTGTAGTTAGGAATTTTAAATCATTGTAAATTTATGCAATATACATGTACATACACATTTTTTAATCATTGTAAATTTTTAATGTTCACATTGTCACCCTCTGTAAATTAAGTTGATTGATTTAGACTGCGACTGAAGAAGGCCAGTTGTCTTTAAAGGGAAACTCTTTTCACATTATTAACAATTATTGGACGAGGCTGAGCAAAATATCGTGAATTGTCAGAGGCGAGCAGATCTATTATTTGCCGAAGCCGAATAATTGATCTGCGAGACACTGACAAATCACGATATTTTGCGATAACCGAGTTCAATAATTGTTTTATCATTCGATCACCAAGTTTGTTTTCATATTTTAATCACTTCCTGGCAGCTCAGGGAAGCGATCTGCCATTTTATTCTCGAGAGCGTGGTTCCAATTACGCATGAGCAGAATATTATTTTGCAGCAAAACACGTTTAAACGGTACTACCTGTACGCATGAGTGCACCATTATTTGTAGGCAGTCATTTGCAGGTCACGTGGTGGGCTCTCGGCCAATGGAAAGGAAGAAAACAATGCGTCGAATGATAATTATTTTATTTCCTTCTAAGCGTTTATGTAAGGATTGATCGGAAATTCTATTTGATGTCTTAATTACTCAGTGCGTGTCTTGCTTTTCTTGCAGCACGCCTGTGGTTATGAGTACACCAACAAACTTCACCGCATGTTTACTGATATCAGCATCAGTTCTGATCTCAATTCTAGTTTTAGCGATTTCCTTTCTAATGCCAATGTGTCTCTTGGAGTTGGTTTTTCCCTTTTTGTTTTACAGGTGAGTTCGTTGTTGTGCTAGTTATCAAAAGTATGAAAATGTTTGATCAGCCTGATCAAGTGCTGTTTTTAGTGCGTTGGCCATCTGAAGTTGTTCTGAAAAGTAGAAAGAGTTGGTCAATGCTGGAGACTGAAGGTTGACAGTCTTTGTTGAAAGAATGGGTTTAGAGAAGGTGTGGGGGTGCCATCGCTGGGGAGGGGAGGCTTGGGGCTGTAAGGAGTGAGAAAGGCTGGAGATTGGTGCCTATTAAATTCATACACTTTACTTAGGTTACATGATGTAATGTTCTGTATTGAAATTAATATGACGTTCACGGTGCATTTTAAACATTTGAAATATATTGATAATTTTTTTCTCTTAATTTACCTTGTAGTCTGGGGCGTGGCCTCTTGGTCAGACTTCAGTTTCTCCACTGTCCATTCCCCAGGAACTAGTGAAATCAGTTCAAATGGTAGGTGGTTGTTGATCCTACGTATAAATTACCAGGAGCAGCGTGAGAAAGCAAAGGATAACCCAAGAGTTACACATGTTGTTAATGGAATTACATTTGGCTTATTGTCGTGTTTTTCAGTTTGAACAGTTCTACAATGGAAGATTTAATGGCAGGAAATTAACATGGCTTCAACACTTGTCTACCGGTGAGAGAACGAAACATGCGCCTTTAAAGCAAGCTAATGTGATTGATTTCCATAAGTGGCAAGGGGCGAAGATCTGAGACAGCTAATAAAGTTGGTCACATTTCTAATTATATTCACCCACTCACTAAACGATCTGTAAAACAAAAATTAATTTTATTTCGGAAACTTCACGAAAACTCTAACTTTTATTTTCACTTTGAACAAGGGAAAATTACTTTAACTAATATAATTGCAATTATTGTATAAATTTAAAACTAGTAGTAGTCCCTCTTTCACTTACTGTAGTCCGCCGTACGTGACGCGAAAAAAAAAAACCGCGAGAAAAAAAATGGCCGTGCGAACTCCTGGGGACGAGAAGCACCCTTCTCGTGCCCAGGATTTCACGCGGCCATATTTTTTTCTCGCGGTTTTTTTTCGCGTCACGCACCACAGACTAAGCAAAAGAGGGACTACTCGTAGTCAAGAACAAATTAGAAACACGTTTAACCTGCAGCTGATCACCCAGAATAACTAAAAAGGTCAAATAGTTGGAGTTGTCGAGAATTAGGGACTCTACTGTATTTTATAACTCAGCCTGTATTTGTTGTAGGTGAAGTGAAAGTTAGTTATCTTAAACGGCCGTACTTCATCACTGTTACAACGTATCAGATGGCGGTCATACTGCTGTTCAACGAGAAGACATCTTTACAGTTTTGGTAAGGAATAATGGCGTGAAAATCGTTGAGTTGCCTCCGCGCCACTTGTGTCACGCTCTTGACTTGTTTCGTTCCAAAGTCTCTTGAGAAAAAGGAGAAGCCTCTGGGACCAAGCTTTTAACATCGGTCCCCAGTCCCTACTCATACACCTTGAGTATTCTTCTCCTTGGCTGAATCCAACTTGAAGTTGATAAAGATAAATAGGCCCTTTGCACGAGCCGTTCACATGGTACGGAATAAATTACGCTGGGACGCAAATAACATAGTGTAACTTCCAAAACAAAGGAACTCTTAACAGTTCAGCCCGACTTTCCTTTGTTTTGAAAGTCCCACTGCGTTATTTGCGTCCCAGCATAATTTATTCCGGGCCTATTAACTGCGCTACGCATTTGGTAAAGCCGTCGTTTCGAGCTTTAGGTCTTTGTAATTTTGGTCTGACGAAGGGATCATGTTTATGCAATCATTTTTTTTCTCTGCCCACAATATCTATATATCTAACTAGCAGAACTCCCGGGACATCGGAAATCATTCAACTTGGTCTCTTCGCTC
>JAHPZR010018825.1:0-19222 GCA_019787425.1 Platygyra sinensis | reverse complement strand
TACATGGATCCGTGCCGGATCCGTGCAAATTCTGTTCCAGTGGTGTTTACACGGATCCGTGCAAATTTTAGACCAGATGCGGCATTTGATTCCAGGCCATAACCGCGCTATGTGTGCAAAAAGTTGCACGGTTCGGGTGTTTAAACGAGTCCGTACAAATATGGAACCGTGCCGGTCAAATAGCGGATCTGCTTTTTTCAGGTCCCAAACTTGCACACTTAGCCGTTCAAAAATTCGTCCAGTTCCGCCGGTCCCGTGTAAACGCAAGGTGGAACCGTGCAAGTTTTTGTCCGTGCAAAAATTTGTCCGGACCCGTGTAAACGGGGCCTTATTTTTCTCGAGTACTTCTTTCAATTAACAATCGTAAACCAAAAAAGAATAAACTGACAGTTGTTCCCAGATCAATTATTTATTGGCGACTAATACAGTCTTTGGTACTGTTAGCGTGTAAGGGATAGACTTTCTTTAGTTTTCATAAGTTATTAACAAAGTGTCTGTGGTATTTTCGTAGTTCTCGCTCGTTTTCGCCGTCAAAAAAAAAAAAAGAATTTAAGATCCATCCATTGTAGACAAAATTAAAAGTTCAAGAGATCGTTCACCTAGTATACGAGTAGTTTAGTATAAAATGTGCGCTGTCGTCCTCTGTGTCACGAGTCTTCAAATGCCATATTTAACAACGCTTCGTGATTGGCCTGTGTATGTGGCTTTGAACTGTGAATACAATATCACTAGAAAGCCTTAATGTGGGTGACGTATTCAAATTCTGTTTTTTCATGATTCCGCTCCAAAACTAAACGTATCTTTTACTGTCAATATATATTTCTTTTCGACAAGACAAAGACTAAATTTCACACTTTGTTGACCTAGAGACACATGTCTCTTCAGTTAGAATTGCCAGAAAAAAACAGTGATTAGCGAAAGAGTTGTTTTGCAGATTTTAGAGTGATAAGACGTCTATTTTTGCTAGAAACATTAGCTTTGACTTGCCGATAATTTCGCGAGGGTACCCGACAGTTAAAGGTGCGAAATCTTAAACACACAAATCAAAGAAAGCTTTCAATGCTTGTACACAAGATCTTCACAATTTATTGTTTTAAGAACTCAAAAGTACTACTGAATTCAATTAACAATTTATAGCCAAGAGTGTTTTGGGATTTAATAAATAATCTTTGCGCGACAAAAATTAGCATTTGAAAAGATAAATAAGTTCAGCTAGAGAACTTTGGCTAACGAGATCTTTATAAGACACTCTGGAATGGCCCAAGAGACAATAGTGTTAAATATAACAAGTGCATTCTTAAAGTTGTTCGACAAACTTCTTCAAAGCACAAAACGTGAGTATACAGCATGCAGCTAAGAGCAATGTTTCCTCGCATGTTTGTAGTGTAAGTTAGCATTGCAATATTTGTCTTTATCTGTATACTTAATATACATATACCTATTTTATCGTTAGTATTTCTTATCTTAGGCTGTTTTCGTTTCCCTTATCTTCTTTTTTAAACATGTATTTTTAATTGTAATCAGATCACTGGTTTATACCAGCAAAATCCTTCGATTTTTGCTGATCGGTCTTTCTGTATAAATAAAGATATTATTATTATTATTATTATTATTATTATTAAATGTTCGTGAAAGGTATTGCGTCTAGCGGCTTAAAAAGGAAAGGGTTTTTCGCGTTTTAATGAGATGGTTCTGCTGACGAACTCTTTGTGGAAGTAGACAAGGTATTATTTTCATCTATGCTAAAAACTTCTCTGGCTATTTCATGATGATTATTTTTTTTACTAAGAAATCTTCAATGCAAAGCACTCATGTCTTTAACCTTTCCTCTCGACCCTTCAAAACAAAATGAAACTTTAATTCCTGAACACGGATCGTAATTTAGAAGTCGGCGTTAAAACTCGGTTTTCACGAGGGAAGATACAATGTGTAAAGTTTAGAAAATTTTAAACCGCCACCATTGTCATTGCAAAATGGGAGAACAGAAAAACATTACTTTAATTGGAGTTGCTATTATTAAAACAGGAAATTTCTGACCTGAAGTGTCTAAGTACAGCTTCTTTGTCATAGGTCCTCAAATATTATAAACTACTTGAAGATAATTGCGATTTGTTTCTAAAAGTTTTATCGATTGTCGCCGTGAGTCGACTTATGTAAGGTTTGAAAGCAAACTAGCTGAAGTACTCTAAACAAATGTAACCTTCTTGTCAATTACCCTGAAGATTAACTTGCTCCAGAAATTTCAAGAGAAATAATTTGGCCGAGGTTCAATGTCATCTCAGCTTAGCTAATCAACGTTACCGCCTCCTAAGCGACTTTGTTTGTTGTTTGCCCTTAGCTTCAGAAACAAACCTGTATAATTATATATTGTTTGTGTAATTCCCTTTAATTTTCAACTTTTTTTCGCCAATCCTAGGGGTCTATTTTGCGAACAAAAGATTAAGAAAGAACGAAATTAAAATTCCTGAACCCCGCTGATCGTAAATTGATGAGAATGTTTTTCTAAAGGGTTCAAATACTTAATGCGACCTCTGTGATAGGAAACAACCAATTTTACTAGTTGTAGAATAATTTAAATGGTGTAGCATTGTAAAACTTTGAAGTAGGAGTGTTCTTATGATCAAGACATTAGGCCACGATGAAATTTTAAGATACGAGTCGAGGCAGTTCCGCCATGTTTGATAGGAGCTAGACCATAATGAATGCAAAAAATAATACTACAGGAGTTGAGAAACATAACAAAATAAGCGTTTTCAACGTCAACTGTTTTTTAAAAACTTTGAACACTCTAAAAGATTCAAAGCTAGATACTTTTCCTATAACAAATTGCGATTTACCCGGTTGAAGGGACTGACAAAGCAGAATTGTTTTGTAAAGAAATTATGTGAATTTTACCGAGCTAAATTCCCTCAATGTCATCAAACAAAACAAGTTTGAAATTTTCAAATTTGAAAACTGTGAATAAAAGCACCGTAATTCATTATTAACCTTTCATTTTACTAATTGCATTAAGTTAGAGTCATGAAGTGAAGTAAAAATGTTCTTTCTTTGAAAGACATCGACTGAATTCAAAATGTTTCCAAATTACCAAAGTATGTGATATCAAAGAATCTCTTGTTCAAAAATTGAGTAATTGTAGTTAGGAGGTGACAGTTGATAAACGTGTTGTTTATTTTGTCATTGAAATATACAAGTCAGTGACAAAAATAACAACACTTTTTTCGACAATCTCGTGTTCATTTCCAAACACTCCATGATGCATTCCATTTTGTGGTAGGCAGCTTGCAACTTTTACGATACTGAGATTTTTGAACGCTGAGGTACAATTCTTTGACCTATATTTCTGTCAGTCGAATTTGTGGAAAGACTGAGTAATAAATTATCCATCTCAAGGACCGATTACCTGAAGTCGTGTGCCAGAAAGTTAAATTAAAGTTCAAGAACATAAGCTGATCGTCGGTAATCTGGATTGTTGTTGTTGTTTTTTTTATCAGTTTGGTCATGGCTAGTCTCAGTGACGATCGAATGTTTTTTCTCTTGTCGTTTATGATGGAAATGTTAAAAATGTGATGTAATTTGTTTC
Organism: Platygyra sinensis; assembly: GCA_019787425.1. NCBI lineage: Eukaryota > Metazoa > Cnidaria > Anthozoa > Scleractinia > Merulinidae > Platygyra > Platygyra sinensis. The sequence continues at coordinate 15,639 of JAHPZR010018825.1, read as the reverse complement.
AGCCCACGGGGTACCAAGGAGTTCACAAGAACTCGTTGGAAATGTTGGTTTTTAAGGAGAGAGGAAAACCGGAGTACCAGGAGAAAAACCTCTCAGAGTAGAGTAGAGAACCAACAACAAACTCAACTCACATATGACGCCGGGTCCGGGAATCGAACCCGGGACACATTGGTGGGAGGCGAGCGCTCTCACCATTAGCTGCACCATCCCTGCTCCCCTGAAACTCGGCAACAGATGCTTTGATTAGCGTAGAAAGCCAATATATGCCAAGTCTATTGCCCACTAGGTTCTTTCACGCTGGTTTTTACTGTAGTGCTTCATCAGAGTATACTCTGACATAGGACTAATGCTTAAAACGTCAGCCTCACTCACTCGCTATGGCAGTTGACTGAGTATACCTTCACTTAGAAGCCTAAAAGTTTAAAGCCTTTTCGCCTGAGTCGTGTTGGCAGGACTCTTGTGGTGTTCGCTACGTTGTCCATGATCAGGAGTAAAATAGTTTTAACTCGGTCAATAAGCTGTCGTATTTAACAATTTATCACTTTTATCGATAATAACAAGCCACGCGACACTCAACCTCGTTTGCTAACGTATGCGGGCCGGATTTGTGCGCGGGCGTTTCTTAAAGTCATACGTTAGCACAATCTTTATAATTCCTTGTTTCTTACAGTTTAAACACCGCATATACTCAAATAAAACGCCCTGAAAGTAATGCCCAGCTTAATAGCAGTATCGCATCGATATTATAAAAACTCGTCAACAGGTACATGGTTGTTTTGTTACATAATACATTGCTGGCATTGGCTAAGATAGAAATTAATTATACCACGGGAAACAGAACTTAAAAAAACTCAACCGAATAGTTTAACTCGGATTAGTTTTTAATGAAATTTTACAAAACCTCTTATGGTATAGGTAAAGGAATTAAGCAGGGTTTCCTGTATAATTAGTTAGTCAAAAACATTTTTTAAAAGGAAATCAAGGTTCTAAGTTGCGGCGCCGGACATTCAAATCTTGAAGCTTTGCCCCATACAGCGCGGCTAGAGCGGGATTCTGGAAAGATCTACTTTCACAAGACGGAGTCAGAATTCATTAAGTATTGACCGATTAACACTGTGTATGCTTTGTTTTCTTTATTTACCAGTTCATGAGTCCTTAGGACTTATTAACTAAGCACGCTGCTATTAAGATTCTAATGAAGGATTAATGTTGTCTTGTTACGCGAAGATTGGCTTTTAATTAGGTCAATTGCTGTAGTTATTATTATGCTTAGTCTGCGAGATTGATTACAAGAAATTAGGCGACGGTTAAATTTGGTTTCGATTATGCCCGTAACACCCGAGTGACAAGAGCCACGACGCTATTTTTGGACGCAATAAAAAGAAAATCGATTGTTATTCTTGTGGAGATATGTTTGCTCAGCATCATTGCTCGTTTCCTTGAATAGAATGAACATGTGTCGATTTCATAACATGCCAGCTTGTCACAAGAGCTAAGCAATTCTATTTCTGTCTTAAGTTTCCTTTGTGTGTTCGCTTTCTTTGTATTGACACAGTTAATGCACAGCAAAGAGTGCTGTACGCCCGGGATGACGTCAACTGTAATGAACACAAACAACCATGCGCACTGCTTAAACGGCGCTTTAATTACAACAACCAGAAATTCTGAGGAAGGAAAAACAAGAAAATTGACATGCCTTAAGCACGAACTTAGGGAATCGCGCAGATAAATTTCAAGGTCCGACTTAGCGGATTTGTGGAAACGTTTCATTCCAGCGAGGTGCAACATTGGAGGTAGGGTCGCTCGCGCGCACGATCTGTGCGTGGAACAGAGGGGGTTTTTTAGCTGTTAGGCAGTGTTTACTTTTCTTATGCATTCCTTTGGAACTAAACCAAACTCGGGGGACACGAGCTCATATATACACCCCAATGGTATTATAACTTAAGAATGGCCATGTTTCCTTCAGTATAAGCAGTATTACAGCTTTGCTGTTTCGAGGTCTCTGTGACTTCCTTAAGCGTAACAATCTTGAAAACGTGTGTCTTTCACTGTGGCCTCGGAAGGGAATGTTTTTGTTTGCATACTTCAGTCCAAGTAAACTGTATTTATCCCGTGACATTCGTTAATTTTTGTGCGCTTCGATCGATTTCAGACACGAAAAGTCAAAATGCTCAAGGAGTTTTTGCTAAATACTTGATTGCTCCAATGATTGCTCCAAAACGGCCCAACCCTATCTCGCTTTGAACTGAGTGATCGTGGTAATCTTTGTACTCCACTTAGAGTTTCGGCTATAAAATTCTGCCTACAACCTTTAAGTGCTTAGATAATTCCGTCTGTCAGTGTGACAAAAAAGGAAGATTCGACTTTGTCGATGGTTGTACGATCACAGCGCGGGAAGTACCTGTTGTAACATTTGGCGAGCAAATTGCAGGATTTTTGAATATTACGGTGTATAGTACTATGAAAGTTATTTTGCATAACTGTACTGAGATGTTTATTGCCGCATCAAAGAAACCGAAACGGTTTGCTTGCATAAATCAATATCGTTTTAGCTCATTCGAGGTTGTTTCTATAGAAGGGGATGGAAGTTGGCCCCGAAGTGAGCTGCAACGAGTAAAACACAGCTGACTATTAAGGAGATGCTTCGAGACTCGGCGAAATAGAAACAAAATATCGTGCCATTTGGACAACGTTTTAAATTCAACACTTGTGTTTATAAAATAAAACTCTTCAATCTCGTCTCGGGCCAGAAAACACGCACGGAAAATACATGGCTAATGTACTGACGTTCTTGACTTCGCGGTTGGTGAGTGATCTTAGAGTTACCATAAACAGCAATCGAATAAAAATAAATCTTTCAACAGGGCTGTATCACGATTATTATCGCGAGCAAATCTTGATATGATCATAGAAGTTATGGTTTAGAAGTCTAGAGGGACCAAAACAAACAGCTTTACAGAGCTTGCTTTTTACGGAAATTGTGTCTGTAGCAGACTGAGACATTTCCGCGTTTATAGTTCCCCAGTATATAGGGAACTTCTTTAAACAGAAATCGTAAATATGATGTAGCAGAGAGAATATTACTGGTTTGGCCGTCAGTTTGTTTTCGCAAAATTGTTCATTGTCCACTTCTACATATCAATTACAACCTTTGCTATTCTGTGTGAGTTTTGATTTTGACGAGCCGTCTGATCCTGAGTTGATCCAGTCCATAATTCCCATGACTAACTTTCTTTATTTCAGAACAGAAATATAGAGAGAAGTTACGGATTAATCAGTATTAATGATACTCGCCCTGTCATACAGTATCTATCAAGTGAATTTAACAGAGGTTACGTTTGTAGGACATGAGAGATAGATAATTAAGTTATTCAATTGTACAAAGCAACTCAGTAATGAGGTGCGCATCCTTTAAAGTATAAATCAAGAAAATCGAGTTAACGCGGGTTCTTTTAGTGTCTTCAAGTAGTTATTACAATACTTTACAACTTTTGGAATATTGCTTATCTTGATAAATATTGTTCTAAGAACATTCGATAGCATTGGCTTTGCAGTTTGTAGGGCACCGATGTTTTCAATAAAAACATTTTTTTCATTAGCAGATAATATAAGCCGACAATCTTTAAATGTGAATTCCTGAAAACAATTTCGACCAGTAAGAGTGTGACAAACAAAATCCCTCCTCCCTAAAACCGATATTTAAAACTTGAGTTTCTCAGCATTTCTGAAAGCGAGTTTGTATCTAAGGTACAGCAAACTACCCCCCTCCCCCCCCCCCCCCCCCCCTCAGAAACTTTGTATGTTGGATATTTCTGTACACAAAGTATTTGAGAATTCAATTCTCAATTTTTCACGCCTATATTTTAAGAAAAGAGATGGGTTTAAAGGGGTTGGGTATATTACGACTTGCGTGGTATTTTGTCGTAGACACCAATCAGGATTCAGCAAGCGGGAAAAACTTTGATGTCCTAACGTCAATGTAAGTTAGCAGGGAAGGCATTGAAATCAAGCAGCTTTTCTTTTAAGTATTCATAAAGAGGGATTTATAATTACCAAAACCAAATCGAATTGTAAAAAGTGAAAAATACGAAACATTTTGGTCTCAAAGCTTCCAATTTGGCGCCAAAAAATGGATCGCCGGCGTTCGACATGCATCTCGCTCGTAGTTTGTTTGGTATCGCCAGGTGGGGTAGTAGTTGAGTTATCTTCAAGAAAATATACTGCTCCTCGTCAACACGAAATTCTCAAGCTGACTAAATTAGAAGAGTTTAAAGCAAGTTTAGCATTCCTTTATTTTTGTTAGCTTCGTGCCTATTCGGTAGGACAGTTTAATTTTGACTGTCGCTCGTACTGCTGGCGCAGCCGCAGTAGGCAATCAGTGAGATAAAATGAGACTTACAGCTCTAAGACCATGACGATTTCAAACGGCGTCTGATAGGCATCTACCAGTTCCACGACTTTGTTATGCTGTCCAAGAGAGCGCATGATCTCGATCTCTCGCAGCACGGTTTTCCTGATGTTGTGGTTAGCAGTCTTAATTATTTTTGCAGCGTATACGTTTCCTTTTGTCTTGTGAATACACTTCTTAACGGTGCCATAGGAACCCCTGAGAAAAGAGCAAAGAAAGAAAAATGTAATTCCAAACTATAACAATGTTGTGGAGGCTCTGTGGGTATTGCGCATGCTGGCTGATGAAAAGTTTATTTGGCCTAGCTACACAATGGGTTACCTGGAACAGTCAAATTCAGCGATATATACATATGTTTCAACTTCCCTGTTATTTAAAGGAGATGCATCACGGTTTGTGCATTTTGACTCAAGTTCAGCCTAAATTATTCAAGTTCGAAACTGATGGCTTCACGATAATCACGTGATTTCCCTGCCGAGTTTTCCATGACCAGTAGGTTCCGCGCAGTGTGGACGGAAAACATTTGATGCTTTTTCAGAATGAAAACACCGTTTTCAGAATTATCCGGTGTAGTCTGGACGGAAAACAATGGATCCGTTTTCAGAGTGAAAACTTAGTTGTCAAACTTATCCCATGGGCGTAGTGTGGAGGAGGTTTCCTGGCTGTCCACAACCACGAGTCACACACAGGGCCGGGTTGTTCGAAAGCCGGTTAACGTTAATCCAGGATTACACGTTAACTGCAGCATTATTTTTCTTATTCAAATATGTTTTTTCACCTCTAACGTTTGGTGCAGTTTGAGATTACTACTGTTTAAAACTGCAGGGCAAACAATATAAACAGAACACCTCACCAAAAAGTTACAAAACTGAAATTAAAATTCTCGCTATTCCTGGGATAGCTTAATCGGGCTTTGAACAGCCCGGCCCAGATGACTACATACTTTCCGCATTGTTTGGTTCGCATTTTCTGAACAATTTGTCGGCACTATCAAAACTTCTGGCAACCTTTCAAAGCCTTCACGGTCTGGTTCAGTTGCAGCTTATCAGACAAAGCTTTTAAATCCTCGGATTAACAGTTTGAAACAACTAGACAAGCAGTATTAGCTTCCTTGCTGAAGGCTAAGTGACAAAATTGCCTTGATGTGTGAGACATTTAATAATTAAGTTCTTGGCACTGGTCCTCTTTAATCTTCCCCTGTTGGGAAACTGCCTCATTACTCCGTGAAACGTTCTCAATAAAACACTCACACGTTCTTGTCTAATAAAGAAGGCCTGATGGATTCATGATTGTATAATTCTAGTAACTGATGCAAAATTATTACAGGACAGCTGAAGCTTAAAGAAGATATTAGATAGATGTGTTGAAAGTTTGACATAAAGCCGGTAACATACCGAGAACTGCGGGAAGACACTTCGCTAATTGCAAACGTGATCTTGTTAATTTTTCAGCCATGAGGTAAAATAACCCGGGAAAAATTATTAGACTGTCAAATATCTTGCGGATTATTTTGGCATAAACCCGCATTGCTGTAATTTTTGTGAAGAAGTTTGTCTTTTCGACCATTTATCAGGAATGCTATGACGGCCATTTTGAATCGTTCCATTTTGCTGTGGAATTGTAATACTGTCGCATGTACTCACTCGTTCTAATTATGCATAACTTGTGATTGGCTAATCTCTAGTATTTATACTTCCTGTCACCGTTGAATATTCACTCGCGTGCTAGCGATCCACGCAGTTTACACTTCAGCATATATATATATCCCACCCTCCCATCCAGCTCGCGTATCCTACCGTATTTCTTGTTTGATAATTTACGGGAATTGAAGTGTAAAGTAATTTACGTTCGGTCGAGCGAAGCAAATTAGAACGTAAACATTTTTTCAGGGTTAGTATTAATAGCCCTTTTCGCGGTTAATTTTTCTCATTTGCATTACAATGTATCCAACGTGGATGCGAGGCAATCGGGCTAAAACTACAAAATAGCCGGAAATTGCCCGGCCCCGCATTCATGCTAGATTTTATCGTAATGCAAATGAGCAAAGTTAATCGTTGAAAGGGCTATTGCAACAATAAAAACAATGAAGAAATAAGCCCGGAATAAAACACTTACTTGCCAATTTCTTTTTCGAGGTCATAAAACTCATCCACAGCTCCATACTTCACGAATTCTTCCTCCTCCTCCTCTTCTTCGTCTTCGTCCGGTTTTTCTTCCGTTGTTTTGACCACGATGTTGATGGCGTTCATATCTGCAACTGTGCATGAAATGTAGAAAGATGGCTCGCCAATTTTCATTCTTTTATACGTCAAGAAATACTCCTTCCTCGATGAAGAACAATATCTCATCCAACAAGAGCTAAGCGCGGTCACTATGGGAGATTCCATCGCCATGTTTCACCAAACAACTTCAAAGCGACCGAGAGAAAAACCCCGTAAACCGCAGATGCTTTATCATATCGACACGGAATAACTCCGGAAGCGTTTCATGTGCCAGTAAAAATTCGACCCTTGTCCCCCACTCAGGAATTATCATGCCGTATCAGACCCGTATCTCGATAACCATGTTTTTTCCCTGTTAATCTCACGTACTTATCACAAATTTCTAAATAAATTGTAATACCTGTCCGGTTTTTTATTTTCCTCTCCATGTTGTACACACTGTTAAATATATAGAAAGAAAGGAAAAAAATTAGAAATAACTTTAATTAGTTCAAGACAAAGTTGAATTTGTTGCAAGATTATTTACACACATCTACAGTTTGCTCTTCTCGTTGTTGTTTCATTTGAGCTCTGTCTTTTGTCACTTGACGCGCTCAGCAAGTTCAAAGGGGTTATCTCATGTTTTGGATTCTTTCGACGCACGAAAACAAGATTACCTCAAATTTCACTTCGGAAGCTCAATCAACGACGATCAGTAAAGATATTCTCATAACAACATCAGTACACAGTTATCAGCGACAAGTTATGAGAACAAAGAAACTAATCAAGAGAACTAAAACGTTTAATGTCGAGCCTTGACAAATTGCAAAGTTTTTAGACAAGAACAAAACTCACTGAGACACTTTTTCAGTGAGACTCGAGGGAACTTCCAATAAAACATTCGCCGCGCCAACAAACATTAGGATTAAAAACCGCAGTTTTAATAATTAGAGCTTTTAAGAGTATGAATTAAATAAGATTAGTAATTTTTTTTTCATAATTAATCTACTTTCAGAACTTCACGTTGGCATTTCTCGAAACAATCGATCACGTACAGTTCAGAAATAACTGGTATTTAATCTCCCATTTATTCCAATCAATCAAAGCAGTGACATCATATCTTAACACATCGACCTAAACTGTACTGTTTTGTGAAACTAGACTGAAGCAAATTAGCGAAACATAACATAACGCTCCTCAATAGAGATGACAAAATTAATTAGAACTCTTTTGATGTTGAGGATCTTAAGTAAGAGGTTCTTAGATCAAGAATGTCAATTGCTATCGCCACTTTTAGCAACTGCATGGGGGATTGCCAAGTTATGCTCCTTCCTCTGTTTTAAGTTCAAAAACGCCAGTATTCCGAATACATACTTTTGATATATTTGCAGGTACTGTTCGTGAAGGCATTCGAATAAAGATGACAATCATGGCAGGAATTTTCATGGGTAGATTTTCTCTTAACAATAGAAGGAATCTTATTTTTCAACAAACCACCAAACCTGGCTACAACACTCTGCAGCTTTAGTAAGATGTAAATGATCCCCCAAGATACAGTCAACATGAAATTCTATGCTCTTTTAAATCGGTTAGCAATCGAGCCAAATTAACGGGCCCACACTTGCGGAGTGTACCACGACTTCAGCAGCATGAACAGCTGGGACTGCCTGAAACACCTAGTCCTCTTGCCACGCGCTACTCTGACATGTCCCTGGTGCCCATTTACAGTGAGGAACAGGGATGGTAAAGAGACAGCGCTCGAGCCTTAGTAACCTCTGTCCTATCCTTTAGTTTTTTTGATGGCTTGATGCACCACACGAGTCTTCAAAATTGGTATTGTGCATTTGGTACTCTACCACTGAGATTGCCATTTATTGATGTTTAATAAGTACGCAGTACTCTCAAACCTGACGGAAGATGTAAACCATATTGAATGGTTATGTTCTCAGAAATCAACCTCGTTGACGAGACGACTACTAACAAATTTTAATTTACAATAACACATGACTGCCTTTGCTTTCATTATCCCACCAAGACGTCATTTAACCATATAAGGCTAGGAGAATATCCCAATAAGTGTGAGAGTATTTTGTTATGTAATAACCCAGTTTGCTGGTTTAGAAGCGAGTGAACACAAATTCAGATGATTGCGTGAGCGGGACGAAAGTAACCTGCGAGCAGGCTCTCTTGTTTGGGTAGTGTATCACGGTCAAAGGCGACAAAGAACCGAGAACCGGCGAAACCGGCGAGAATTCTTCTCGCCAGCTCCTTTTGCCCGCGATACCCAAACAAGTGAGCCTGCTCGCAGGCTAGGACGAAAGTGACACGTGACAGAGAAAATGACCGAAATCAAAAAAGGCGATCCATAAATACCCAAGGAGAATAAAGCAATCGAATGATAAATCTTCAATACTCGATAAAACTCTTTTCCCACATTTTTCATCGCCTCTGTGGTGTCTACGACAAAATACCACGCAAGTCGTAATATACCCAACCCCTTTAAACCCATCTCTTTTCTTAAAATATAGGCGTGAAAAATTGAGAATTGAATTCTCAAATACTTTGTGTACAGAAATATCCAACATACAAAGTTTCTGAGGGGGGGGGGGGGGGGGGGAGGGGGGTAGTTTGCTGTACCTTAGATACAAACTCGCTTTCAGAAATGCTGAGAAACTCAAGTTTTAAATATCGGTTTTAGGGAGGAGGGATTTTGTTTGTCACACTCTTACTGGTCGAAATTGTTTTCAGGAATTCACATTTAAAGATTGTCGGCTTATATTATCTGCTAATGAAAAAAATGTTTTTATTGAAAACATCGGTGCCCTACAAACTGCAAAGCCAATGCTATCGAATGTTCTTAGAACAATATTTATCAAGATAAGCAATATTCCAAAAGTTGTAAAGTATTGTAATAACTACTTGAAGACACTAAAAGAACCCGCGTTAACTCGATTTTCTTGATTTATACTTTAAAGGATGCGCACCTCATTACTGAGTTGCTTTGTACAATTGAATAACTTAATTATCTATCTCTCATGTCCTACAAACGTAACCTCTGTTAAATTCACTTGATAGATACTGTATGACAGGGCGAGTATCATTAATACTGATTAATCCGTAACTTCTCTCTATATTTCTGTTCTGAAATAAAGAAAGTTAGTCATGGGAATTATGGACTGGATCAACTCAGGATCAGACGGCTCGTCAAAATCAAAACTCACACAGAATAGCAAAGGTTGTAATTGATATGTAGAAGTGGACAATGAACAATTTTGCGAAAACAAACTGACGGCCAAACCAGTAATATTCTCTCTGCTACATCATATTTACGATTTCTGTTTAAAGAAGTTCCCTATATACTGGGGAACTATAAACGCGGAAATGTCTCAGTCTGCTACAGACACAATTTCCGTAAAAAGCAAGCTCTGTAAAGCTGTTTGTTTTGGTCCCTCTAGACTTCTAAACCATAACTTCTATGATCATATCAAGATTTGCTCGCGATAATAATCGTGATACAGCCCTGTTGAAAGATTTATTTTTATTCGATTGCTGTTTATGGTAACTCTAAGATCACTCACCAACCGCGAAGTCAAGAACGTCAGTACATTAGCCATGTATTTTCCGTGCGTGTTTTCTGGCCCGAGACGAGATTGAAGAGTTTTATTTTATAAACACAAGTGTTGAATTTAAAACGTTGTCCAAATGGCACGATATTTTGTTTCTATTTCGCCGAGTCTCGAAGCATCTCCTTAATAGTCAGCTGTGTTTTACTCGTTGCAGCTCACTTCGGGGCCAACTTCCATCCCCTTCTATAGAAACAACCTCGAATGAGCTAAAACGATATTGATTTATGCAAGCAAACCGTTTCGGTTTCTTTGATGCGGCAATAAACATCTCAGTACAGTTATGCAAAATAACTTTCATAGTACTATACACCGTAATATTCAAAAATCCTGCAATTTGCTCGCCAAATGTTACAACAGGTACTTCCCGCGCTGTGATCGTACAACCATCGACAAAGTCGAATCTTCCTTTTTTGTCACACTGACAGACGGAATTATCTAAGCACTTAAAGGTTGTAGGCAGAATTTTATAGCCGAAACTCTAAGTGGAGTACAAAGATTACCACGATCACTCAGTTCAAAGCGAGATAGGGTTGGGCCGTTTTGGAGCAATCATTGGAGCAATCAAGTATTTAGCAAAAACTCCTTGAGCATTTTGACTTTTCGTGTCTGAAATCGATCGAAGCGCACAAAAATTAACGAATGTCACGGGATAAATACAGTTTACTTGGACTGAAGTATGCAAACAAAAACATTCCCTTCCGAGGCCACAGTGAAAGACACACGTTTTCAAGATTGTTACGCTTAAGGAAGTCACAGAGACCTCGAAACAGCAAAGCTGTAATACTGCTTATACTGAAGGAAACATGGCCATTCTTAAGTTATAATACCATTGGGGTGTATATATGAGCTCGTGTCCCCCGAGTTTGGTTTAGTTCCAAAGGAATGCATAAGAAAAGTAAACACTGCCTAACAGCTAAAAAACCCCCTCTGTTCCACGCACAGATCGTGCGCGCGAGCGACCCTACCTCCAATGTTGCACCTCGCTGGAATGAAACGTTTCCACAAATCCGCTAAGTCGGACCTTGAAATTTATCTGCGCGATTCCCTAAGTTCGTGCTTAAGGCATGTCAATTTTCTTGTTTTTCCTTCCTCAGAATTTCTGGTTGTTGTAATTAAAGCGCCGTTTAAGCAGTGCGCATGGTTGTTTGTGTTCATTACAGTTGACGTCATCCCGGGCGTACAGCACTCTTTGCTGTGCATTAACTGTGTCAATACAAAGAAAGCGAACACACAAAGGAAACTTAAGACAGAAATAGAATTGCTTAGCTCTTGTGACAAGCTGGCATGTTATGAAATCGACACATGTTCATTCTATTCAAGGAAACGAGCAATGATGCTGAGCAAACATATCTCCACAAGAATAACAATCGATTTTCTTTTTATTGCGTCCAAAAATAGCGTCGTGGCTCTTGTCACTCGGGTGTTACGGGCATAATCGAAACCAAATTTAACCGTCGCCTAATTTCTTGTAATCAATCTCGCAGACTAAGCATAATAATAACTACAGCAATTGACCTAATTAAAAGCCAATCTTCGCGTAACAAGACAACATTAATCCTTCATTAGAATCTTAATAGCAGCGTGCTTAGTTAATAAGTCCTAAGGACTCATGAACTGGTAAATAAAGAAAACAAAGCATACACAGTGTTAATCGGTCAATACTTAATGAATTCTGACTCCGTCTTGTGAAAGTAGATCTTTCCAGAATCCCGCTCTAGCCGCGCTGTATGGGGCAAAGCTTCAAGATTTGAATGTCCGGCGCCGCAACTTAGAACCTTGATTTCCTTTTAAAAAATGTTTTTGACTAACTAATTATACAGGAAACCCTGCTTAATTCCTTTACCTATACCATAAGAGGTTTTGTAAAATTTCATTAAAAACTAATCCGAGTTAAACTATTCGGTTGAGTTTTTTAAGTTCTGTTTCCCGTGGTATAATTAATTTCTATCTTAGCCAATGCCAGCAATGTATTATGTAACAAAACAACCATGTACCTGTTGACGAGTTTTTATAATATCGATGCGATACTGCTATTAAGCTGGGCATTACTTTCAGGGCGTTTTATTTGAGTATATGCGGTGTTTAAACTGTAAGAAACAAGGAATTATAAAGATTGTGCTAACGTATGACTTTAAGAAACGCCCGCGCACAAATCCGGCCCGCATACGTTAGCAAACGAGGTTGAGTGTCGCGTGGCTTGTTATTATCGATAAAAGTGATAAATTGTTAAATACGACAGCTTATTGACCGAGTTAAAACTATTTTACTCCTGATCATGGACAACGTAGCGAACACCACAAGAGTCCTGCCAACACGACTCAGGCGAAAAGGCTTTAAACTTTTAGGCTTCTAAGTGAAGGTATACTCAGTCAACTGCCATAGCGAGTGAGTGAGGCTGACGTTTTAAGCATTAGTCCTATGTCAGAGTATACTCTGATGAAGCACTACAGTAAAAACCAGCGTGAAAGAACCTAGTGGGCAATAGACTTGGCATATATTGGCTTTCTACGCTAATCAAAGCATCTGTTGCCGAGTTTCAGGGGAGCAGGGATGGTGCAGCTAATGGTGAGAGCGCTCGCCTCCCACCAATGTGTCCCGGGTTCGATTCCCGGACCCGGCGTCATATGTGAGTTGAGTTTGTTGTTGGTTCTCTACTCTACTCTGAGAGGTTTTTCTCCTGGTACTCCGGTTTTCCTCTCTCCTTAAAAACCAACATTTCCAACGAGTTCTTGTGAACTCCTTGGTACCCCGTGGGCTGAAACAAATTACATCACATTTTTAACATTTCCATCATAAACGACAAGAGAAAAAACATTCGATCGTCACTGAGACTAGCCATGACCAAACTGATAAAAAAAACAACAACAACAATCCAGATTACCGACGATCAGCTTATGTTCTTGAACTTTAATTTAACTTTCTGGCACACGACTTCAGGTAATCGGTCCTTGAGATGGATAATTTATTACTCAGTCTTTCCACAAATTCGACTGACAGAAATATAGGTCAAAGAATTGTACCTCAGCGTTCAAAAATCTCAGTATCGTAAAAGTTGCAAGCTGCCTACCACAAAATGGAATGCATCATGGAGTGTTTGGAAATGAACACGAGATTGTCGAAAAAAGTGTTGTTATTTTTGTCACTGACTTGTATATTTCAATGACAAAATAAACAACACGTTTATCAACTGTCACCTCCTAACTACAATTACTCAATTTTTGAACAAGAGATTCTTTGATATCACATACTTTGGTAATTTGGAAACATTTTGAATTCAGTCGATGTCTTTCAAAGAAAGAACATTTTTACTTCACTTCATGACTCTAACTTAATGCAATTAGTAAAATGAAAGGTTAATAATGAATTACGGTGCTTTTATTCACAGTTTTCAAATTTGAAAATTTCAAACTTGTTTTGTTTGATGACATTGAGGGAATTTAGCTCGGTAAAATTCACATAATTTCTTTACAAAACAATTCTGCTTTGTCAGTCCCTTCAACCGGGTAAATCGCAATTTGTTATAGGAAAAGTATCTAGCTTTGAATCTTTTAGAGTGTTCAAAGTTTTTAAAAAACAGTTGACGTTGAAAACGCTTATTTTGTTATGTTTCTCAACTCCTGTAGTATTATTTTTTGCATTCATTATGGTCTAGCTCCTATCAAACATGGCGGAACTGCCTCGACTCGTATCTTAAAATTTCATCGTGGCCTAATGTCTTGATCATAAGAACACTCCTACTTCAAAGTTTTACAATGCTACACCATTTAAATTATTCTACAACTAGTAAAATTGGTTGTTTCCTATCACAGAGGTCGCATTAAGTATTTGAACCCTTTAGAAAAACATTCTCATCAATTTACGATCAGCGGGGTTCAGGAATTTTAATTTCGTTCTTTCTTAATCTTTTGTTCGCAAAATAGACCCCTAGGATTGGCGAAAAAAAGTTGAAAATTAAAGGGAATTACACAAACAATATATAATTATACAGGTTTGTTTCTGAAGCTAAGGGCAAACAACAAACAAAGTCGCTTAGGAGGCGGTAACGTTGATTAGCTAAGCTGAGATGACATTGAACCTCGGCCAAATTATTTCTCTTGAAATTTCTGGAGCAAGTTAATCTTCAGGGTAATTGACAAGAAGGTTACATTTGTTTAGAGTACTTCAGCTAGTTTGCTTTCAAACCTTACATAAGTCGACTCACGGCGACAATCGATAAAACTTTTAGAAACAAATCGCAATTATCTTCAAGTAGTTTATAATATTTGAGGACCTATGACAAAGAAGCTGTACTTAGACACTTCAGGTCAGAAATTTCCTGTTTTAATAATAGCAACTCCAATTAAAGTAATGTTTTTCTGTTCTCCCATTTTGCAATGACAATGGTGGCGGTTTAAAATTTTCTAAACTTTACACATTGTATCTTCCCTCGTGAAAACCGAGTTTTAACGCCGACTTCTAAATTACGATCCGTGTTCAGGAATTAAAGTTTCATTTTGTTTTGAAGGGTCGAGAGGAAAGGTTAAAGACATGAGTGCTTTGCATTGAAGATTTCTTAGTAAAAAAAATAATCATCATGAAATAGCCAGAGAAGTTTTTAGCATAGATGAAAATAATACCTTGTCTACTTCCACAAAGAGTTCGTCAGCAGAACCATCTCATTAAAACGCGAAAAACCCTTTCCTTTTTAAGCCGCTAGACGCAATACCTTTCACGAACATTTAATAATAATAATAATAATAATAATAATAATATCTTTATTTATACAGAAAGACCGATCAGCAAAAATCGAAGGATTTTGCTGGTATAAACCAGTGATCTGATTACAATTAAAAATACATGTTTAAAAAAGAAGATAAGGGAAACGAAAACAGCCTAAGATAAGAAATACTAACGATAAAATAGGTATATGTATATTAAGTATACAGATAAAGACAAATATTGCAATGCTAACTTACACTACAAACATGCGAGGAAACATTGCTCTTAGCTGCATGCTGTATACTCACGTTTTGTGCTTTGAAGAAGTTTGTCGAACAACTTTAAGAATGCACTTGTTATATTTAACACTATTGTCTCTTGGGCCATTCCAGAGTGTCTTATAAAGATCTCGTTAGCCAAAGTTCTCTAGCTGAACTTATTTATCTTTTCAAATGCTAATTTTTGTCGCGCAAAGATTATTTATTAAATCCCAAAACACTCTTGGCTATAAATTGTTAATTGAATTCAGTAGTACTTTTGAGTTCTTAAAACAATAAATTGTGAAGATCTTGTGTACAAGCATTGAAAGCTTTCTTTGATTTGTGTGTTTAAGATTTCGCACCTTTAACTGTCGGGTACCCTCGCGAAATTATCGGCAAGTCAAAGCTAATGTTTCTAGCAAAAATAGACGTCTTATCACTCTAAA
>JAHPZR010018822.1:25000-27798 GCA_019787425.1 Platygyra sinensis | reverse complement strand
AAGAGCGCATTACTACATGACTATCATGAAAGAAGCTCATTCCAAAATGCGCAATAATGGCGAACTTGAAAGCGACGTTTACGCCTGAACGATCAGGCACTTTGATATCTTACAAGTAAAAGAAGCTACCTTTATAAGAGTGGATGGCTGTTCAGAAAGGGTGAGAGAGTTTTCCATGCCAGGATACCACTGAGTTGAAGCCCAGTGATAGAAGCAAACTGAACTGGTCTATTAAAGAGCACAGAGGAATGGTGAAAAAATTGAATGTCAAGTTGAGAGATTTGAAGGAACACGATTCCACACTCTTTCAGTCCAACGGGCTTGCTTTAAAGCACTACGAAAAAATTGTCCACAGCTTAAATGTATAGAAGCTAAGTTGCCTAAGGTCAGGCAGGACATGGAAGCACCAGAACATAAGAAGAGAAGTTATGACAGCATATTCAAGGGCACACACAACAACACATAAACAAAAGAAGGAAAAACGCAAACCGCAGAAAGCTAAATGAAAGAAAGAGGAAGCGGACTGAAAACAACATCCAACGAGTTTATGGAATCTGTGTTGGAAACCCTCCTAGACCAGCCATCCCGGAAAAGTATACTAAAGTTGAGGATGTTGCCACGTTGTTATTTAGACGTCCAGATCTTGGAAGAAAATTATTTCACCAACGCTGCAGGAAGCAGAATCACCACCACTCCCTTAAGGAAGCCAGAGACTATGTTTACACCGTCATTCACCCTGAAGAGTACACTCTGACTGAAAGCATTGGTGACAGCAGCAAAAGCAGCGGGCGAAGAAGAGCTCGACGACAGTGAAGATGAATATGAGTGCCAGCGAAAGTTGTATAATTAGAAAATAACTAGCTTCAAGTTATCTTTATTAGTTACAAATATTTTTTGCCATCAAACGTTAGTAGAAGGAAAGTTTGTAATAACTTTGTATCCCGTCTACTAAGTTTGTTCAATCTACAGCGAGTTTTTTTTTTACATGAAAACATTATGCCATTTCAAAGTTTTACTAAAATATTTCTCCTGGCCCCCCTTTTTCCCTTATATTTTTGGGATGGCCCCCCCTCGATAGCCATTTTTTTTCTCATGGCCCCCCCCCTAAATCCCACCAGCCCCCCCTACTTCATAAAAAATGAACGGTCCCTAATGTACGCGATTTCTAAACTGTTGCTTTTGGTTGCGGGGAAAGCTAGTCGAGTACCCACGGTTACTTCTTATTTCGCCTCGATCTTTGAATAACTTCTGAAACTTTCCACGATATGCAGATCGCCGTTGCACGGGCCACGCAACTATGTCGACCGAACGTGGGAACGATCGGCTAATTACAGTGCGCGCATTTTTTCTTGCTATCGGGCCAAACCAAAATGCAACTTTAGTTCTTCCTCTATACGATGGATCCACAATGTGAGGACGATTGCTGCAGATTATGTGGGTTTGTTTTTTTGGATAAGAAGAGGAAACGAAATATTGTTGGGGAATTCGCAGTGGTCGGCGTGGAACTTTTGGAGGGCGATAAACGCGCAGTGTGTGACACGTGTAGGTACAGGGTGGAAAAATCTTGGAAGAGTGGAAAGGCTGCTAAAAGAAAACATCCAATTTCCCCGCTGAGTTCGACTAAAGGAGACAAAGAAACTGGAAGAGTTATTATGAGAAAGAAACCGGGCCATCGATTACCGTTAGATTATGGTGAGTCGTCGGATCCCATACCGATTAGGCCAAATCGAATATTAGCTGAAACACCGCTCACCACCAATGAAGCTATTGCAGGCCAAGTTCACAGAAAGGAACTTGTGTGAAGGTAGGAACACAACCATAAAACAATGATGACAATGACCATAATGATGATCGGGCTATTTATGTCTAGGAAGGGGGGAGGGGCGAGGGGGGTTCAACTCCCATAAAAAAGGATGGGGCCCTTGTCAGAAATTTTGAAAAGAACCCCAAGAGGTACTGAGGTCCTGTTTTGTGGAAATGGCTTATCTTCACCCCTAAGAGGTACACAAATTGTACAACAACACATTATCTTCTGTCAAATTATGTTCAAATCAATACCCTAAAAGGTACTGCAAAAGCTCTCACTGTGGACCTTTTGAGGCTGAACACCCTTAGAGATACCAAAACTGTTTTATAACCTCCCAAAAGGTATGATGAGTATAATTTATGAAAGTCATTGCCACCCCACCCCCACGGGCTATTTATCAGCTTGGCCTCATCATATATGCAAATGACTAAAGCCCACCTGAGCTGAGAAAAGCTAAGATATAATACTGATAACAATAATTATAATAATTGATAACTGCATAGTTAGTACAGGGGACTAAATATAGCCAGTGTGGCAATTTTAATAAACACACCAAAAGATAAAACAACCATAGTTATCATCACACTATTTTTCCATTTCGGATAAAAATTCATATAATCCCCATGCCTGTTTCTTCATTAGTGATTTTTGTCATTGATCTAAAGCTAAAACAAAATTACAAAAATTATTACAATGTTGAAAGATCTTCACTAATTAGTAGGAATTATGTTGTGCAGAAATAAATAAATGTACATATACCTTTATTTTTAGGGTTTATAACACTTGTGTAGTGGTCTTTGAAAAGTCATTAAATTTAGAATTTTTTTTTGTAGGTGATTGTGCATTACAAATGCAAAACAGTTGCAAGAGAACCACCACATAGTCTTTAAAGCTTTGGCATCTCCCTTTCCAAGCCACTTTCCCCATCATACTGCAGAACAATTGGCAGAGCTGCCTTTAACCCTTTAATGCCCAAGGGGTTTCCCTTTGA
>JAHPZR010018822.1:17500-20000 GCA_019787425.1 Platygyra sinensis | reverse complement strand
TAGTCTTGCCTCGCTCTTGGTAAAAGATTGCAGTTCAGGAAAGTTTACTCCTATTTAATGTCTTAAGTGTTTCTGATGATGCCTTCTCTTACTACTCAAGGGAATGGTTATTCTGCAGCAAAAACAATGACAGAAAAATTAACTTACTGATCAGTGGCAACCTTGAGGGCAAACTGCCAAACAAATCACGCCGTAACTAATTTCTTTCTGCGTTTCTTGGCTGTTGCTCCGCGAAAGTTTTGATGTAAGTTGCGGCAAATTGCTCTTTATGAATTAAACAAAATCAAATTCTCTCAGGTGCAGAATTTCGATGTTCAGTTGAATATTTGTTGCTTTTAAACAAAGCGCTATTGGCTGTGTCGACGGTGTGTGGTCAACTCTGTTGCAACGGGGCGAAATATCCTTGTTTTTAACGTTTTGTGCAGCATTTAGATCAAACGTTGGGAAAAGTTGCTAACGCGTTGAGAAACAATTTTCATCCATTCTTAAACATTTATCGAACATTGTCAACGTTTTACAAAGGACTGAGTAACGTTACAAATGCATTTAGAACCATTATCAACGCGTTGTAATGCATTATCAACGCATTGAAAATGCTAACAACGCTATTCATTAAGGACGGTGCCTACTAAATACAAAGGTTTTTGCGCCAAGTTAGAACCACGTGGAAAAAGTAGATATTTGCAAGGGCTCTTGGAATCCACAAAGAAAAATAGGGGTAGCCACGCAGTTTTTCGAGATAATTAGCCTTGAATCTCAACAAAAATGCTGACATCAGCATTTTTCTGAAAAAAGCGGGAAACGAGATTTCTTCACAGATTTCCTTAGAATTCGCCTTTACATACAGAAAAGCCAAACATATTTAAAAAGATCTTTAAACTATATGGCAAATGGTAACATTAAAATCATTTTTGTTACAGTTTTAGTAACAAAATCGTTGCAAAATCGCTTCTAACGTCTCTGACAGCCTTCCTCTGGTTCAGCTAAAATACAGTCTAAATACCTTTTGCTCACGACCAAAAACTAATCACATATTGAATAGGCTTGCCGCTTCCATTTCGCAACAAAAAATGTAGGGGTAACCACGCGTTTTTTAAGGTTATTGATCTCTTTTGAAAACTTTTACGGCGATTGTTACATTTTTTCCTGTCACCTCCCCAGTAAGTAAGACATTTGCGTGTCTGCGCGCGCACTACGCCATCTGCAGGCAGATGTTTGCAGTTGGATTTCAGTGTAATTTTCGAAAGATAACAGCTAGATTTTCAGCTGGAAGACGTTAACAATTAGTGGCTAGCGATATGCTGCTATTCTGGTCTCCCTGGGTTAAGTACAGCTTCATTAAAATTGATTTCGTCACCGTCGGGAAAATTTTGCTTTAATTTTAGTCGTGTGCTTGGTGGCGTAGTTGATTGCGTCAATGTCAACCCCAGCGCGCGCGCGCTTAAACCATGGCTTGCGTGATGCGCAGAACGTGTGCGCACTAACAAAAGTAGGCACCGCCCAAATAGGGTCACAATTAAAAGTTTTTGAACTCTTCAGTCGCACAACTGTGGCATCATGTTTCGGATCCGGCTTTGACCTTGACCTTGTGGCAGCATACTATTTCCGGAATACAATCACCACACTTCTGGTATTAACACTGACCAAATCAGAACAAGCGACATTGTCACTTCCGCTTCGAATCTGTCAATCAACTTGTAGCATTTCTGACTTCCATGGTCCCCAACTGGCAGAGACATAGCGTGAAAGCGTGTAGTTTAAAACAACGCCAAAATATCGCAGACCTTCTGGGTGTTTGGGCTAAATGAGATTAGATATATTTAGGCTAATCTTTCTTCTCACAGAGCAATTTTCAGTAAATTACGATGTAAAGTTCCCCTTGAAGTACCGCGCGCTTTCGAAACGCTGTGATTTAAGCTGGCTCGAAGTAGTTTTCATTTTCCCCAGACTAGTTTTACAAATTCTTTTACAATTACAGTTTGGTTTATCGTATCAGTGTGAAATTTGCCACAGACATAAATGAAACGTCATAGAATCATTACATTATATTTTTCCCAGAAAACCTGTTACCATGGCAACGATATAATGCATTCAGTTGCACCCCCAAAATCGAAAGCTATCGTGTTATTACGAGAACGGATCGGTGAAATCTTCTCAAACTCCTATATTACATGTTATTAGGAATGATCGTCAAAATATGCAATTTTAAAAAAATTCTGTAGGACAGAAGAAAGTAAAAACCTAATTTTGGACTATTGCTTTTTGATTTTTTTTCCCACCTACAGAATTTTTTAAAAATTGCTCTATATGCGCATCCGATTGATCTTAGTTGTCACCGAAAATTTGAAAAAAATTCACCGACTGGAAGCGAAAATATTAGCGCACGAAGTTGGATCAAAGTGCTCATTCATGTCGACGTAGTTAAATTATGAGAAAGTGAGGGCAGTTAAGTTGTTTATAAAGTTATGATGATGATGCATTTACAGGCAATCTTCAGGTT
>JAHPZR010018822.1:10000-12500 GCA_019787425.1 Platygyra sinensis | reverse complement strand
TGCACTTTGCTTCTGAGGAAAACGAAGTCAAAATATTGAAGTGTGTACAATGAATGCAACAAAGCGGAACAAGAGCATTTCAGCCAAAAGAGATACAGGAGAATGTTTTTCTGCTAAATTGAAAAGCACATGCAAAAATTCAGGCAGTTTTGAAGGAAAAAAATTTTACCCGAAAACGTCACTTACGCCCCTCTTGCACCAAGCCATTCAATTATTGGACAAGGCTAAGTATGATGTGTAGAAGTATGCAGATCGAGATCTGCATATCTTCGTGTCATAGAAAAGCTGTGTTCAATAATGTTTAATCATCCATTCAAAATATTTCCATGGTTCTGAAAACGGTAACTGAAAACAATAAGTAAATGATATTCAAGTAACTGTACATCCAAATACTTGTACAGTGCCAAAACTATGTCACCTGAAAGTGACTGAGATTCATGACTTTTATAAATAATTCAATTAGAACAGATTCAGTAAAAAAGCAGACATTATGCAGAGTTTACCCACCACATACTTGGAAAGTTTAAAGGGGCATTGTCATGCTATTTGGCAACTTTATAAAAAGCTAGTGCCACTATGATCAAATTTTTACCTCTTGATTTTTTAGGTGGATCACAAAGAATTCTATATAAGAATGAAAACGCCGTTTACCGTTTGCAAATATCTGCATTTGTTCCGGAGATATTTAAGTTTGAAAAATGTGTAAAATATGCAAATGAGATGACTGATGACGTCATTTACTCAACTCAGTTTTACATCATGTATATAAATAGAGCTATCTTGGACAATTTGCGGCGCAGAGCATTGAAACTTGGCAGGCTAATAGTTCTACAGAAAACACACCTATAGCTATAAAATATTTTGTTCCCATGGCAACTCACTCTTTTCCAGTCCCCACCCACTTGATTTCAATATGTAAGTGATTATCAGCCCGCAAAACATTAAACAAGACCACAAACCCAAGCTAACATATTTACATGATTGTTGGATCATGTATATGAGGCACCAAAGGTGGCCAGAAATGCCTTCAATATTGGGGAGGTCTGGAGCCCAGTATGTTGCCATGGTAACACAACTGTTAAGCTCAAATTGTGGAGCACATTTAGTAGAATCTTACTGCAAAGAATCAAACATTTCTGATTCAAATTGGCTGAGATATCCTTTTTCATCGTATTTGATCAAAATTTGGTTGAGTGTATGACGTCATACTTGGCTAATTTGCATATTTTAAAAACTTGAATATCTCTGGAACAAAAAGAGATATTTGAAAATGGTAAACGGCATTTTTCTTCTCATGCAGGCTACTTGTTTATGCTTTGAAATGGCTTTGATAGAAAAGATGCGATTTTCGTCATAGTGGCACTTTAAAGGTGTTTTCCCAGCAATTGAATTCCAAAACTATCGACCTGTTTTTGTTATTAAAGACTATTATTTTTTATGAAGGTACTGAAACTGTTTCCTGTCACCTGGCGCTTTGGATGGCATGGATGGGGTTGGATCGAAACTCGAAAAACTTGGCCAATTTTTTCGAGTTTTGATGCTACGTGTCCAAAAATTCCTTAAAAATTTATAATTTTAATCATTTTCCTGTAAATATTTAATTTTTTTTTTTTTTTATAGGTGCATTTTATTAGTGTCCCCAATTAGTCTACCGAGGCTAAACAAATCGACACTTAAATAAAGGTTTTACTTATTATGGTTACCCTCTGATAAAATTCATTTGATGTCTTCGTTGCAGCTTTAAAGAAGCATTTTGTTTCTGATTTAAGCCCCAAAGTAATTACTTTAGCACAGAATTGACGCACTTCTTTGTTGGTAATAACGGCCGGATTGAATGTTCCATTATGACCAGAGCTATACACAATTCTGCAGTTTAAGTACTTATGATGACAATATTTTCATAAAGAGACATTCAACAAAATGCCATTGGAATGCTTGACCAGCTGTGAAATCTGATATCAAAAGACAGACTTCATGCTGATTGAGATAAAATCAGGACGCACAATAACAGGCAAAACAATATAATAACTTCATGATCTTCCAGATGAAGGTTGAAACTAATTAACAATTTGTTTGGGAATTGCCTTATAAACTAAACCCAGTTATTAGTTTGGATCGAAATTGACCACTTATGCAACTATGCATTTTCCTTAGAGGTCCCCATGAAAAAGACATAAAAGATGTTGTTTACCTATGCTAGCACAAGGTTAAAAGTGAAAAAATATTTCATAATTGTAACAACTAATATTTTTTTCCACATTTTTATTTCCATTACAGTGCAATATAAAGGCCCGTTTACACAGGCGACTTTTGTCGCAGCAACTCGATGCAATTTTTGTTGTGCTGAAGTTGCAACTTCAAAATCGCAGATGTAAACCAGGTGCGATTTTCAGTGCGATTTGCCGCCACGACATCGCAGGGGTTTCGAACATGTTTGAAACTTGATGCAACTTTAGCACGACAAAAATTGCATCGAGTTGCCGCGACAAAAATCGCCTGT
>JAHPZR010018822.1:0-5000 GCA_019787425.1 Platygyra sinensis | reverse complement strand
TGCAGTTTGTTTTTTAAACAAGTTGATTCACACGCGGAAACCCGAGTGATAAGTTGCGTGAACGCCATGTAGGTTGTATAAGACAAAATGATTTTTCCCGCTCACCCCAGTCCCCGTGATGGTGGTGTTGTTTGTCACCATAGCGACGCGTTGTGAATAGCGAGCAGGCAACACACTTCAAGTAAGGTTATTCGCTTTCAAGCATTTGTAATCATGCCGAAAGTCTCGAATTATACGAGAACTCGAATTGAGCTCCTTGACAAACAAGGTCTCCCCCCAGTTGGGATATTAAGGTCCCTAAAAAACGAAGGTTTGGTCGTCAGCCTTTCAAGCGTTACACGAATCATTAAGAAGCTTCGGATTACCGGCTCTGTGGCAAATCGACCGCGTTCTGGCAGACCTGCAAAGCTATCAAGTAGGGAAGCACAAGCTTTCATAAATCAGCAAATGCGGAAAAATGATGAAATGACAAGCGGTCAAATCCAGAAGAAGCTTGCGAAATATGGAATTTCCGTATGCTCGGCCACCGTGAGAAGAATGCGTAGAAAGCTTGGTTGGACATTACAGCGTACCGCTTATTGTCAGCTCATACGAGAACCAAACAAGGTGAAACGACTCGAGTATGTTCAGCGTGTGCTGGAAAGTGGCGACACTTTCGACAACGTGATCTTCTCCGACGAATGCTCTGTTTCCCTTGAACAGTACCGTCGCACTTGTTACAGGAAGGTTGACGAGCCGACGAAAAGAAAGCCGAAACCGAAGCATCCAGTTAAAGTTCATGTTTGGGCTGGGATCAGCAGACATGGTGCTACAAAGATTTGTATCTTTGATGGCATCATGGATGCTGTTCTGTTCTGTAACATCCTTGAAACCACCCTGCTGCCATTCGTTAGAGAGAAGCTGCCTGATCATCGCCTTATGCAGGATAATGATCCAAAGCACACCTCAAGACTAGCGAAGGCCTTCTTTCAAGAGAACGGAATCAACTGGTGGCCTACCCCCGCAGAAAGCCCTGATCTCAACCCGATCGAGAACTTGTGGCACGAGTTAAAGTTCTTTTTGGAGTCGAAAGTAAAGCCTCGCAACAAACAAGAGTTGGTGGACGGGATCAAGAAATTCTGGGCAAAGAAAGTCACGCCGGCGAAGTGTGCAAAATACATCGATCATGTTTTGTACAAAGCAGTCCCAGCCGTGGTGGAGGCTCAAGGTGCTGCAACGAAGTATTAACACGGCTCTTTTAGGAGCCACCGCGCCCTGCTTCGTCGAATGTGGATTCGACATTGCACTGTAGGTCGCTAAAAACGGCTCTTTTAGGAGCCATCACATCTGATAAAAGTCAATGACCAACATTAATAATAAATATACCTACCCCAGATACTTTAATTTCCTTTTGACTTTAATACTATCGTTACAATTTAGTATGAACGCGCGTGGAGAATAAAGTTTTATTATTTTACTTTTTAGGAGAATGCTGCAGTAGTGCGGGAAAAATTGCGGCATTTCACAAATTCACACAAAACATACACTTTTAATACTCCCACAAAACATCACACTTTCACATGCGTTTTCGCCTTTTATCAGGATGCTATTCAAAAGGTCTTTAATTGTCGAAAGCATCGCACTTTTGCTATTTTAATAGAATTGAAATGAATACTTTCAACTTTTTGGGGTTTTTTGTGAAATGACCGCTAATTAAGAAAAATTCCGTTCGCGATTTCGCCTTTAATTGTCAAAAACATCACACTTTCGCTATTTCAATAGAACTGGAATGAATACTTATTATGAATAGGCACAATTCGCGTTTCAATAGACGCGAGCATTTATTTTCTAAACAATCTTATCAATCGACGCATTCTCTTATGAACAACCTGAAAAATTCAACTTTTTTTATAATTCAAGCTTAACATAAAAAACTATTGCGCTCATCACAATCAAAGCAAACCCCCGTAAAACTAACTCTTTTTGGTCACTTTTAGGGTGTGCTATTTTTAACAAATTTACAGTCTATAGATTGTGCAGCGGCAAATTGCATTTAAAGAGATAATTTCAAAGCATAAAATAGCAACAACACTCTTTTCACGTGCCGGTCTGTTGATATTATATATAATAGGCCCGCGCAACGATGCCGAAGTTATTGTTTGCGTCAAATTAGTATATACAACAGACCTAGTTAACATAACAGTGTTAACTGGAAGCGCCAATAGAATTAAAGGATTTTCGATCTGACCAAGCCGAAAGAAAGGTATAAAAATAGCTGAAAGGGAGCTGTTTAGTCACTTTAAAATCGCTTCGACCCACGCTATCACAAGATGGAGAAAAAAGTCGCTAGAATTAATTGGAGTCGCGGAAAGTACTCAGATGTTTATCGTTCTACTATCGTAAATCCATCTCCGTTAAAACCCGGACAAAAAGTTAAAGTGCTCTGGGGTAAAACCAAAAAAGAGCTTTTGGCAGTTTTTGAAAGTTACTCGATTGTTGAGGAACAGCAAACTCTAACATCACAAGAAGAACTACCGCAACGGAGGGCAAGAGCTAAGAGAAAATTGGTAAGTTTGAACTTTATTGATACGATTCACCACAACTGCATGTTTAAAAATCGATGAGTAACCAGGGGGCATAATTGAAAAGTTAAAAAGACGTTCTCTGGTTAAAAGTTTTAAAAAACACTGAGCTTTTGATTGCCAGTCTGCAATCTTTTTTGCAGACTGGCAATCGAAAGCTTTTAACCAGAGAACTTTTAACCAGAGAACGTCTTTTTAACTTTTCACAACTGCATGTGTTTAGAATTAATCCTCGCCCGTGTATGATCTAAAAAATCTGTCTTTAAATTACAGATCCCAGAGTCGCCTTCTCCTGCAAAGAATGCGAGACCCAGGAAGGAAAAACAAGCAGAAAAAAACAAGAAAACAAAACCAAAAGAGAAGAATAGGGGAAAGGTATGTACTGATAAATGTTGCTAGATTTCTTTGACTCCTGCCGTTGCTATCACCGAAGTCTGAGTGGAATTCATTTCACGGTTTTATTGTTACAAGCTATGGTGTGATGGTTTTTTGTAAGTTTGTAAGTGTCTCTAAGAATGAAACACAAATGCGAAAGATACGGAAATTACGTCGATATCCATACTGAACTAAGCAAATTCAACTGCAGGCTCGTAGCAAAGTTTCACGTTGACCAGTTATCTTCACTTTATTTACACTCGATACTTATGCTTTGATTCTTTAAATCAAACTTGCTATAACTTAACTAACGGTCCTTTCACAAATTTTGCAATCAGTCGGGCTCGAAGTTGTACATGTAAACTAGAGTCGCAGATTAAATTAGTGGCTGGAAATCTTGAATTTCCGTTTTTCGAAGTCTCGCAAGACAAGTAAAAGTAAAATGTAAAAATTATAGTTATGCCATTGCATGCCCGCTGATGATTAATGCCCGAGTAATCTGCGCGCGCTCAAAGGAAAACATCAGTGTTTTTCGATTTTTATGACGTCAACATGAGCACAAAAAGCAAAACTGACAATAATTTTTTTTTGCCTTTCCTTCGGTGAATTTTTTTAAAAAACTTGGCGGAGTTGCAACCACATACATTTCCTAAAAAATACCTTATTTTTGTTAAAATCTGTCAGAGCTAATCTAATATATTTAGAAAAATGAAAAATTACAGAATATTGGAAAAACCGTCTAAAGAACCTTGACTTTTTACCGATTCGAAATGTTAGGCAATATCATTTCCATGATGTGGCAAAGTATGAAAAAACTTCACCGAAGGAAAGTGTAGATATTAAGGAGTTTAGGCCAAAATGAGGAATATATCTGCCTGTCATTAGATGAGATGTTGCCATGGTAACGGCCTTAATCCAAAAATTGACAACCAAAAAATAAGCCTTATTTCAACAGTATCCATACTGGTAAATCTCTACAGGAAAAACTTTAAGATAAATTAACTGTTTCCTTTTATAACTAGCGCTCTATAGCGAGGGTGTTCGTGAATACTCAAGGGAGCCACCTTAAGCGACGTACTCCGTACCTGTGATTAATTAACAACTATTCACCGAAGTGGAGGTGGCTAGCGGTGGATATTTACCGAGCCGCGAAGCGTCGAGGTAAATATCCAACGCTAGCCACCGACACTGAGGTGAATATTTGTTTTAGGATATACTAAAACAGTGAGATAATATACACCATAATATACACCGCGCGCGTTTAACACTATCCACTGTTTTAGTATATACTAATTATAGATATAATCTGTTAGATTTTAGATGCGGCATCGCCCACCGAGGAACACATATCTTCATCAGAATCTTCTGACTCCGAGGATGACAATCTACTGTCCTCCATCATCAGGGTGCGCCCGATGCAGCAGGAAGATAGGATGCCGAATTTCTCCGATGAGGACGACGAAGGTCTGAGTGCTACAGACTTGCTCTCTAAAGCTATCAGCACCGTCAATGACACGTCAAATGTAAGTAATGAATTATTTTTAATCTGGGATCGTAGTGCAGGGCAATATTTTACCATTTACTATTCATTGCTTACCATAATTAAAATCTCAGACATATGTGTTACTTTCTTATAGCGGTTGCAACAGAATAGCGAAAACGCCCGAGGACAGGAGGCTGTGACCTCAGAGTTACACCTGATGAGGACTATATTGGAGCGTCTGGAGTGCTCATTTGCCAGGCAGGAGGCGAAGATTGACAGGCAGGAGGCTAAGCTTGACCGGCTGCTGGAAGAGATGACAAAGGCCCCAGCGACTGTGCCCCAGACTCCTCAGTGTCTTCCACCTGTACCAGCCTTAATGCAGCCACCGAGTTACGGGACGCCATCATTTGAGTATCCGCTGAGGCCACAAGAGATGGAGGTGTTCGATACAACACCATCCCCTATGATGCAGAGCCAGAGACTATCGGAGAACATAAATGTAACAGGTAACTGTTAAAGTATAACTTCTTAGAACAAATAGCCTGCGAACAGGCTCTTTCGGTAAAAAAATGTTTATACCT
>JAHPZR010018821.1:10000-32891 GCA_019787425.1 Platygyra sinensis | reverse complement strand
ACGGTCTAAAAATACTGAAAACTAACACTAGCCTGCGAACACAGACGTATTTCCGACCGATGTGTTTGTCTCTGCCGGCGTGACGGAAACAAAGCAATGACCGGAAATATGTCTGTGTGACGCAGTCAGGCAAGTTAAAATGCAAGGGAACTGGGATCGAATCAACAAAAAGCACATGGTCTTGCGAGCGATTGGCAGCGACTCGAAATGTTCTCAGCGTGGAAACGTTCATAACAAACCATCAAACATGTGAAATGTTTCCTTTTGCGGACATCAGCCACGTAACTTCAGATATTTTGGTTTTTCTGTGGAACAAACAGAGGTTGCTGACAAAACGAGAATGGTAAGTCGCTCAGAAATCTGTTCAGTACGTCGCATCGTTTCTCAACTTGAGCCAAGCCAGCGAATTGCTTAAAACTCTTCGCATTAATAGCATTTCTACCTTTGTATGTTAGCTGTGTGACTTATTTACGCATCCAACGATTGAAAATTATTACTCGTGAGTTATCAGCTTCAATTGAAAGCACAGTCATGAATGAAAAACAAAGATATATTTCGTGCAAGTTACATAACCAGTCGATCATATCGATCACGTAGAGGAGTTACTGCGAACGCTGCTAAACTTTTGTTGAGTGTCTAGCGAAATTGCGCTCTTGGCTAGCGAAGTAACTCGAATTGTCGTTGAGGCAACGAAAGTTCTTGGATATATCGCTCTTTGTTCCAGCGAAAAAGCGTTCGAAACGTCGCGAAGTTCGTTCGAACTTTTACACGAACTTTCGCGCGAAAGTTCGGGGGAACAAAGAACGAAATTCGCGCATTTCGCTTGCATTACTTTTGCACAATACTGTATACTATACCTTCTATAACCAGCTTCTCGACGTTGAAAAAAGCCATCTTCCTCTCTTCTCTTGCTTGTTTTAGCTTCGGGTGTAAGGCCTTTCTTATTGCATCGACTTCTTTTGGGAAATCATCCGCAACTCCATATTTTGCACCTTTTGGTAAATTCTTAATGTGGGATTTTATAAATTCTTTATCCTGAAAGAAGGTTACCTTTGCAATAATGGGTCTTGGCTGCACTTGCTTTGAGGTCTTGGGGCGTGTAGGTATTCTGTGTACTCTGTCAAATTGGATGTTTTTAAGTTCATCATTGGTTATTTGCATCTCCTTCTTCAAGAATTTTCTCAGCGTTGTCTCAGTATCACGTGGAGATTCATCGTCAACATCTTTGACGCCGAAAAACTTGATGTTATTGCGCCGGTTGAAGCACTCTTGCTTGATAATTCGCCGCTCTAGCTCATTTATTTTAACAATCTCTTTGTTCGCAGTAATCAGTTCTTCGGTCGCTGCTTTGACCTGAGATTTTAAATCTCTCACCTCTGCTTGCGTAAACTCGAGACTTTGCTTCATGTTTTCTTTGTCTTCCTCGAGCTGAATTATCCTGGAACGTAGATTCTCAACTTCAGGAATAAACGACAGCACTTTGTCAAGCTTCTCCTGTATAAGGTCTAGCTTATTGTTGCAGATTGTGCAGCTGCTTTGTACGCCTTGTACATGCTCTTCAGTCGGTAACTCATCTTCCGTTTGAGAACTAGAAGCTCGTTGTCGTATGCGCTTTCTTCGCCGGTTTTCTCGGCCCTTATTCTCACTTTCGGTTAGAACTTGTGGTGCTTGCTCTTTTTCCTTTATTTCGTCTGGCATTGTGGCTAAAGAAAATTATTTGCCTTGTTGATAGCAAGAAATTATACTTGGGAAGGCGGAGCACTCGAAACCGCGACCGCCATCTTTCGCGCCCAGTCCCAGTCCTTATCTTTAAGAATCTTTGGCAGGTCCTTGAAGATCTTTAAAGATCCTCAAAGATCCTGTCAGGATTTTCACCAGGGTTAAGTCATGGGACAGATGATGGCTAGATCGTGAAACTTTACTGCCATGAATCTTGTCGAGAGGCGACGGCTAGTTGTTTTTGTCTCTGCCGTTTTTCGAAGCGTCACGACAAGATGTGAAATGGTTCTGTTTGGAGCAAGATGAAGTCAATAATAAAAATGAACAGTAAAATTTTCTGATGGAAACCCAACTACAAGTTTTTCCGGATATGCTGTGCAACGGGAGTTTATTGCATTAAAATTATTGTAACGCTACAGAATGCATTCTATATAAAAAATTTTGTGAAACTGTGGCTAGTGCTACTGTATTTGGCACGTAGCGAGTTAGTCAGCCCATATAATCCCAGTATTACCGGGCCATTCAAACAACATTCAACTACAGTATCACAAAGAAAGCAACAATAAGCTAGCTCATAAATACCAATGAGCATACGCGTATACTTTGTATACGCGTTTAACAATTATCCTGCGAAATCGCGCGGAATATCGTCTGATACTTAGCCGACGAGGCTGTAGGCCGAGTCGGCTAAAATCAGACGATATTCCGCGAGATTGAGCAGGATAATTGTTTTATTATTCAACAAATTGATAACAAAATTGGTTTCCAAGCTCGTAACATTTCTAAACCTTTCTGTCGACATTTTTGCACTTCACTTTTTCATCCCACGTACAAAGCTACGTATATCGCCGGATATCTGTTACCTACGGATGACAGATATCAAGAGCATCATGACCATATTTGGATAGTGTTACAATTTGTTGAATAATAAGGCATAATTTTATACGTATACGCGTATGGCCATTTGCGTATTTCGTGTATGTTTTGGTTCGTTTATTTCTGAGCGGTACTGTACATCTAGCCACTGTGTGACAAAAACAGTGCATCCCTAATTGGAAGGCACTGAATGTCCCAGGATGTAGAAAATCTGTGACAGTAAATATTCAATGTTCAATATCTTCTACACTATTGTAATATTCAAGTACAATAAATCACCATCCTATCAGACAATGTTAGATAATATGTCAAGTTATTTGCAAGCACAATTCGATTGGTTCTTACATGTACTTATGCTCTTGATACTGGAAAACAAAGGTACAGATGATGTCATTAACATTTGTTTTTGTTTCTTTGTTATGTACATGTACATGTATGTTATGTATTATAAAGCAGATACATGTACACTGTAGATTACATGTTGTTGTGCATCTGTTCAGTAATTATAGATCACAGATGATGTCAAAATGTAGTAAGAACATTAGTGGCACTCTGCTAAAAGCTTGTGATTTTTTTTACCACATTTTGATGTGATCTGGGATCTACTCAGGACAGAAAAAAACCAGGCCCAATTGCCTGGGGCAAGTAAGTTTTGCTATTGTTAAAAAAGAAGTTTGGTGTCCGGGTGGGAAAGTGAAATTAGCCTCAGTAGTCTTGTGAGTCTGAATGAAACTGTCATATTGATAAATGATAATTTCCAGTCCGAAGACTACAAGATTAGTTAACAATTATAAGGTTGGAAGCATGGATTTAAGTTAGGAATCCAAGCATACTTTGTCTGCATTTATCCTCTGATTTCCACACTGGCTGCTTTTTTTTTTTTTGGCAGGGGGGGACAAGTGAAACTGAAATTTACTGGTCCACTGGGCAAGTGAATTTCAACTTTTTTCCAGCCCTGCTACTACTGAACAGATGCATGAAAAAATGAAATCTACATATCAAACATTGTGTTGAGGGATGTAGTCTTTTAACATTAACGTGAGATAACAGAAAAAGAGCAAATTTCAATTGATTCTCTAATGACTGCTAAATCTGTCAAAATCAACTCGATAACTTGAAACTTCTAGAGCTAGCTTGAGAATATAAATTTCTATTGTGACTTTTTTATGTTGATTTCAAAGGCACTACCAAAGACCCCCAAAAGATCGTCCCCTATACACGCATGCCAGCAAGATGTTCTGTTTACAAGAGACAATGTTATGTTTTTATGCAATTTTACTCCTGATTTCATAGTTCTACTTATATCTTTTGCTACTTTCTTTTTGATTAAATATTGCTCAAAAGATAAGCTAGAATTAGCAAAATCGATGATACTAATTGAAAAATTGATCACAATTGATTACTCATGACGACTCCTACACATATAGATTTCTGATATCATTAAAGTGCACTTGACCCCAAAATGCTTTTTTCGCTTAAATAAATCTTTACACCTGTTTGAAGCGCACTGCGCCTTTTTAAACTACATCTTGACTTTCTGTAGGCTGTAGAAGTTTCAAAATCTAGCCATCATCTGTCCCATGACTTAACCCTGGTGAAAATCCTGACAGGATCTTTGAGGATCTTTAAAGATCTTCAAGGACCTGCCAAAGATTCTTAAAGATAAGGACTGGGACTGGGCGCGAAAGATGGCGGTCGCGGTTTCGAGTGCTCCGCCTTCCCAAGTATAATTTCTTGCTATCAACAAGGCAAATAATTTTCTTTAGCCACAATGCCAGACGAAATAAAGGAAAAAGAGCAAGCACCACAAGTTCTAACCGAAAGTGAGAATAAGGGCCGAGAAAACCGGCGAAGAAAGCGCATACGACAACGAGCTTCTAGTTCTCAAACGGAAGATGAGTTACCGACTGAAGAGCATGTACAAGGCGTACAAAGCAGCTGCACAATCTGCAACAATAAGCTAGACCTTATACAGGAGAAGCTTGACAAAGTGCTGTCGTTTATTCCTGAAGTTGAGAATCTACGTTCCAGGATAATTCAGCTCGAGGAAGACAAAGAAAACATGAAGCAAAGTCTCGAGTTTACGCAAGCAGAGGTGAGAGATTTAAAATCTCAGGTCAAAGCAGCGACCGAAGAACTGATTACTGCGAACAAAGAGATTGTTAAAATAAATGAGCTAGAGCGGCGAATTATCAAGCAAGAGTGCTTCAACCGGCGCAATAACATCAAGTTTTTCGGCGTCAAAGATGTTGACAATGAATCTCCACGTGATACTGAGACAACGCTGAGAAAATTCTTGAAGAAGGAGATGCAAATAACCAATGATGAACTTAAAAACATCCAATTTGACAGAGTACACAGAATACCTACACGCCCCAAGACCTCAAAGCAAGTGCAGCCAAGACCCATTATTGCAAAGGTAACCTTCTTTCAGGATAAAGAATTTATAAAATCCCACATTAAGAATTTACCAAAAGGTGCAAAATATGGAGTTGCGGATGATTTCCCAAAAGAAGTCGATGCAATAAGAAAGGCCTTACACCCGAAGCTAAAACAAGCAAGAGAAGAGAGGAAGATGGCTTTTTTCAACGTCGAGAAGCTGGTTATAGAAGGTATAGTATACAGTATTGTGCAAAAGTAATGCAAGCGAAATGCGCGAATTTCGTTCTTTGTTCCCCCGAACTTTCGCGCGAAAGTTCGTGTAAAAGTTCGAACGAACTTCGCGACGTTTCGAACGCTTTTTCGCTGGAACAAAGAGCGATATATCCAAGAACTTTCGTTGCCTCAACGACAATTCGAGTTACTTCGCTAGCCAAGAGCGCAATTTCGCTAGACACTCAACAAAAGTTTAGCAGCGTTCGCAGTAACTCCTCTACGTGATCGATATGATCGACTGGTTATGTAACTTGCACGAAATATATCTTTGTTTTTCATTCATGACTGTGCTTTCAATTGAAGCTGATAACTCACGAGTAATAATTTTCAATCGTTGGATGCGTAAATAAGTCACACAGCTAACATACAAAAGGTAGAAATGCTATTAATGCGAAGAGTTTTAAGCAATTCGCTGGCTTGGCTCAAGTTGAGAAACGATGCGACGTACTGAACAGATTTCTGAGCGACTTACCATTCTCGTTTTGTCAGCAACCTCTGTTTGTTCCACAGAAAAACCAAAATATCTGAAGTTACGTGGCTGATGTCCGCAAAAGGAAACATTTCACATGTTTGATGGTTTGTTATGAACGTTTCCACGCTGAGAACATTTCGAGTCGCTGCCAATCGCTCGCAAGACCATGTGCTTTTTGTTGATTCGATCCCAGTTCCCTTGCATTTTAACTTGCCTGACTGCGTCACACAGACATATTTCCGGTCATTGCTTTGTTTCCGTCACGCCGGCAGAGACAAACACATCGGTCGGAAATACGTCTGTGTTCGCAGGCTAGTGTTAGTTTTCAGTATTTTTAGACCGTGGACAGCCTCTAATTTGCTCCAAAGTCCGTGTTAACGAACTCTTAAGTTGTACAACGAACCTCTTGGTGCTTGAACCTCAAACTCGCTCACAATTTGAATCAGCGGAACTAGGTGAGAGCTCCTGTATACCCGGCTATTGTTGGGGCTTAAAACAAAGGTTGGAAAGTTGTTTTACCGGTATGAGCCGTAATTTTTTTCTACTTTAATTCCCTATGATATAAAGAGATTGTTACCCTGTCACATCCTTAACACATTTACACTGAGAAAATACACAGAGATCCGTGTTTTAAAAATTTAATAAAACGTTTTACAACGCATTACATATAGCAACTGAGCTCAAAAAGCCGAGGTAGCCTTAAGTTGCCTTATAATAACGAGACGCCTAGGGAAAATACATCAATTTTCAAAACTCACACGAAAAAAATTCTTAATAAATCTTAACATGAACTTTAAATCCGAGCAGGTTTACTTTTCCCTTTTTCTTATTTGGCTTAGTTACCTTATAATTTTGCAATTCTCCTATACAAATTACCGATTCGATAAGCCTAGAGTGAAAAAAACATCAGTAAAAAAACTCAAAGGGAAAAAAATCAATAAACCTTAATGAACTTCTAATCCGAACGGGTTTGCTTGTCCATTTTTCTTAAGTTTTGGCATCGTTTACCGATGCTTACTTTGCACTGCTCCCACATTCGGATACGGTCTTCGGTGCTTCGGCATTGGAATGCAAAGGCTGTTAGCACTTCCTCTGAAAATAATAAAGGTAAGACAAAGTGTAAGTTTGAGGAACGACTGATTCTAGTATTGTACTACACTTTATATGGAGATCGAGCGGCCTTGTCCTTTAGTAGAAACAATCAAACAAGAAATAACAATAGAAAAAAATCCCTGTATTTTTAGATAATTTTAGTCCTAGATTGTCAAGAATTACTGATTATTATCAAGGCAACGAGTTCATAACAATATTGTGTTGTATTCGCCAATCGACAACGATATGTAACTATATTATCCATGCTCTGGAATAAATATACCTTTAATGGCAGCAATAATCTCCTGGTCCAGAGGAGCAAACTCCTTAGTTCCATGGACTGTCGATCGCAGTAAAGTTTCCTTTGAGAACAGCTCGTCCACAAGACGAAGTGTCATGGCGGTTGGTTTGTGGGCAGCCTTTGCATAGTTGTAAAGTCTTCGTTGTAGCCGGACATT
The DNA here is from genome assembly GCA_019787425.1 of Platygyra sinensis. Taxonomy (NCBI): domain Eukaryota; kingdom Metazoa; phylum Cnidaria; class Anthozoa; order Scleractinia; family Merulinidae; genus Platygyra; species Platygyra sinensis. Next base: position 25,619 of record JAHPZR010018821.1, on the reverse strand, counting down.
GCCATATCCTGCCAGAGCGACTGTATCGTTTTCTAAAGAGAGAAATGAACACATGGAGTTGTTAGGTAAGTTTTGAAAATCAAAAGTTACACGAGGGTCACAATAGGAGCGCGATTTTTTTTGTTACGTTTCTCCTAACGTCTTAAAAGGAAAAGTAAAACGCTTGCAGTCTTTATTTCTCATAGTGATGTTTTTAAGGTTTCAGGGTCGAGTCTAAGATCTCGCATCAACTCATGTTCACTCGACGAATAATTACTTAAAAGGACATTGAATTGAATTGAAATTGCCAAGGTATAAACATTTTTTTACCGAAAGAGCCTGTTCGCAGGCTATTTGTTCTAAGAAGTTATACTTTAACAGTTACCTGTTACATTTATGTTCTCCGATAGTCTCTGGCTCTGCATCATAGGGGATGGTGTTGTATCGAACACCTCCATCTCTTGTGGCCTCAGCGGATACTCAAATGATGGCGTCCCGTAACTCGGTGGCTGCATTAAGGCTGGTACAGGTGGAAGACACTGAGGAGTCTGGGGCACAGTCGCTGGGGCCTTTGTCATCTCTTCCAGCAGCCGGTCAAGCTTAGCCTCCTGCCTGTCAATCTTCGCCTCCTGCCTGGCAAATGAGCACTCCAGACGCTCCAATATAGTCCTCATCAGGTGTAACTCTGAGGTCACAGCCTCCTGTCCTCGGGCGTTTTCGCTATTCTGTTGCAACCGCTATAAGAAAGTAACACATATGTCTGAGATTTTAATTATGGTAAGCAATGAATAGTAAATGGTAAAATATTGCCCTGCACTACGATCCCAGATTAAAAATAATTCATTACTTACATTTGACGTGTCATTGACGGTGCTGATAGCTTTAGAGAGCAAGTCTGTAGCACTCAGACCTTCGTCGTCCTCATCGGAGAAATTCGGCATCCTATCTTCCTGCTGCATCGGGCGCACCCTGATGATGGAGGACAGTAGATTGTCATCCTCGGAGTCAGAAGATTCTGATGAAGATATGTGTTCCTCGGTGGGCGATGCCGCATCTAAAATCTAACAGATTATATCTATAATTAGTATATACTAAAACAGTGGATAGTGTTAAACGCGCGCGCTGATTGCCTCGTCAAACTCCGGATATCCTGTGCTATCTACCTCCGAGCAACTCAAGAGAAAATGGCGTCCCGGTTTGCGGCCGTGACAAGTGAAGAAATCATCCAAATTAAGTTGTTGTGGTGTATATTATCTCACTGTCTTAGTATATCCTAAAACAAATATTCACCTCAGTGTCGGTGGCTAGCGTTGGATATTTACCTCGACGCTTCGCGGCTCGGTAAATATCCACCGCTAGCCACCTCCACTTCGGTGAATAGTTGTTAATTAATCACAGGTACGGAGTACGTCGCTTAAGGTGGCTCCCTTGAGTATTCACGAACACCCTCGCTATAGAGCGCTAGTTATAAAAGGAAACAGTTAATTTATCTTAAAGTTTTTCCTGTAGAGATTTACCAGTATGGATACTGTTGAAATAAGGCTTATTTTTTGGTTGTCAATTTTTGGATTAAGGCCGTTACCATGGCAACATCTCATCTAATGACAGGCAGATATATTCCTCATTTTGGCCTAAACTCCTTAATATCTACACTTTCCTTCGGTGAAGTTTTTTCATACTTTGCCACATCATGGAAATGATATTGCCTAACATTTCGAATCGGTAAAAAGTCAAGGTTCTTTAGACGGTTTTTCCAATATTCTGTAATTTTTCATTTTTCTAAATATATTAGATTAGCTCTGACAGATTTTAACAAAAATAAGGTATTTTTTAGGAAATGTATGTGGTTGCAACTCCGCCAAGTTTTTTAAAAAAATTCACCGAAGGAAAGGCAAAAAAAAAATTATTGTCAGTTTTGCTTTTTGTGCTCATGTTGACGTCATAAAAATCGAAAAACACTGATGTTTTCCTTTGAGCGCGCGCAGATTACTCGGGCATTAATCATCAGCGGGCATGCAATGGCATAACTATAATTTTTACATTTTACTTTTACTTGTCTTGCGAGACTTCGAAAAACGGAAATTCAAGATTTCCAGCCACTAATTTAATCTGCGACTCTAGTTTACATGTACAACTTCGAGCCCGACTGATTGCAAAATTTGTGAAAGGACCGTTAGTTAAGTTATAGCAAGTTTGATTTAAAGAATCAAAGCATAAGTATCGAGTGTAAATAAAGTGAAGATAACTGGTCAACGTGAAACTTTGCTACGAGCCTGCAGTTGAATTTGCTTAGTTCAGTATGGATATCGACGTAATTTCCGTATCTTTCGCATTTGTGTTTCATTCTTAGAGACACTTACAAACTTACAAAAAACCATCACACCATAGCTTGTAACAATAAAACCGTGAAATGAATTCCACTCAGACTTCGGTGATAGCAACGGCAGGAGTCAAAGAAATCTAGCAACATTTATCAGTACATACCTTTCCCCTATTCTTCTCTTTTGGTTTTGTTTTCTTGTTTTTTTCTGCTTGTTTTTCCTTCCTGGGTCTCGCATTCTTTGCAGGAGAAGGCGACTCTGGGATCTGTAATTTAAAGACAGATTTTTTAGATCATACACGGGCGAGGATTAATTCTAAACACATGCAGTTGTGAAAAGTTAAAAAGACGTTCTCTGGTTAAAAGTTCTCTGGTTAAAAGCTTTCGATTGCCAGTCTGCAAAAAAGATTGCAGACTGGCAATCGAAAGCTCAGTGTTTTTTAAAACTTTTAACCAGAGAACGTCTTTTTAACTTTTCAATTATGCCCCCTGGTTACTCATCGATTTTTAAACATGCAGTTGTGGTGAATCGTATCAATAAAGTTCAAACTTACCAATTTTCTCTTAGCTCTTGCCCTCCGTTGCGGTAGTTCTTCTTGTGATGTTAGAGTTTGCTGTTCCTCAACAATCGAGTAACTTTCAAAAACTGCCAAAAGCTCTTTTTTGGTTTTACCCCAGAGCACTTTAACTTTTTGTCCGGGTTTTAACGGAGATGGATTTACGATAGTAGAACGATAAACATCTGAGTACTTTCCGCGACTCCAATTAATTCTAGCGACTTTTTTCTCCATCTTGTGATAGCGTGGGTCGAAGCGATTTTAAAGTGACTAAACAGCTCCCTTTCAGCTATTTTTATACCTTTCTTTCGGCTTGGTCAGATCGAAAATCCTTTAATTCTATTGGCGCTTCCAGTTAACACTGTTATGTTAACTAGGTCTGTTGTATATACTAATTTGACGCAAACAATAACTTCGGCATCGTTGCGCGGGCCTATTATATATAATATCAACAGACCGGCACGTGAAAAGAGTGTTGTTGCTATTTTATGCTTTGAAATTATCTCTTTAAATGCAATTTGCCGCTGCACAATCTATAGACTGTAAATTTGTTAAAAATAGCACACCCTAAAAGTGACCAAAAAGAGTTAGTTTTACGGGGGTTTGCTTTGATTGTGATGAGCGCAATAGTTTTTTATGTTAAGCTTGAATTATAAAAAAAGTTGAATTTTTCAGGTTGTTCATAAGAGAATGCGTCGATTGATAAGATTGTTTAGAAAATAAATGCTCGCGTCTATTGAAACGCGAATTGTGCCTATTCATAATAAGTATTCATTCCAGTTCTATTGAAATAGCGAAAGTGTGATGTTTTTGACAATTAAAGGCGAAATCGCGAACGGAATTTTTCTTAATTAGCGGTCATTTCACAAAAAACCCCAAAAAGTTGAAAGTATTCATTTCAATTCTATTAAAATAGCAAAAGTGCGATGCTTTCGACAATTAAAGACCTTTTGAATAGCATCCTGATAAAAGGCGAAAACGCATGTGAAAGTGTGATGTTTTGTGGGAGTATTAAAAGTGTATGTTTTGTGTGAATTTGTGAAATGCCGCAATTTTTCCCGCACTACTGCAGCATTCTCCTAAAAAGTAAAATAATAAAACTTTATTCTCCACGCGCGTTCATACTAAATTGTAACGATAGTATTAAAGTCAAAAGGAAATTAAAGTATCTGGGGTAGGTATATTTATTATTAATGTTGGTCATTGACTTTTATCAGATGTGATGGCTCCTAAAAGAGCCGTTTTTAGCGACCTACAGTGCAATGTCGAATCCACATTCGACGAAGCAGGGCGCGGTGGCTCCTAAAAGAGCCGTGTTAATACTTCGTTGCAGCACCTTGAGCCTCCACCACGGCTGGGACTGCTTTGTACAAAACATGATCGATGTATTTTGCACACTTCGCCGGCGTGACTTTCTTTGCCCAGAATTTCTTGATCCCGTCCACCAACTCTTGTTTGTTGCGAGGCTTTACTTTCGACTCCAAAAAGAACTTTAACTCGTGCCACAAGTTCTCGATCGGGTTGAGATCAGGGCTTTCTGCGGGGGTAGGCCACCAGTTGATTCCGTTCTCTTGAAAGAAGGCCTTCGCTAGTCTTGAGGTGTGCTTTGGATCATTATCCTGCATAAGGCGATGATCAGGCAGCTTCTCTCTAACGAATGGCAGCAGGGTGGTTTCAAGGATGTTACAGAACAGAACAGCATCCATGATGCCATCAAAGATACAAATCTTTGTAGCACCATGTCTGCTGATCCCAGCCCAAACATGAACTTTAACTGGATGCTTCGGTTTCGGCTTTCTTTTCGTCGGCTCGTCAACCTTCCTGTAACAAGTGCGACGGTACTGTTCAAGGGAAACAGAGCATTCGTCGGAGAAGATCACGTTGTCGAAAGTGTCGCCACTTTCCAGCACACGCTGAACATACTCGAGTCGTTTCACCTTGTTTGGTTCTCGTATGAGCTGACAATAAGCGGTACGCTGTAATGTCCAACCAAGCTTTCTACGCATTCTTCTCACGGTGGCCGAGCATACGGAAATTCCATATTTCGCAAGCTTCTTCTGGATTTGACCGCTTGTCATTTCATCATTTTTCCGCATTTGCTGATTTATGAAAGCTTGTGCTTCCCTACTTGATAGCTTTGCAGGTCTGCCAGAACGCGGTCGATTTGCCACAGAGCCGGTAATCCGAAGCTTCTTAATGATTCGTGTAACGCTTGAAAGGCTGACGACCAAACCTTCGTTTTTTAGGGACCTTAATATCCCAACTGGGGGGAGACCTTGTTTGTCAAGGAGCTCAATTCGAGTTCTCGTATAATTCGAGACTTTCGGCATGATTACAAATGCTTGAAAGCGAATAACCTTACTTGAAGTGTGTTGCCTGCTCGCTATTCACAACGCGTCGCTATGGTGACAAACAACACCACCATCACGGGGACTGGGGTGAGCGGGAAAAATCATTTTGTCTTATACAACCTACATGGCGTTCACGCAACTTATCACTCGGGTTTCCGCGTGTGAATCAACTTGTTTAAAAAACAAACTGCATTGCTTTTTACTTTTGGGATCAAGTCCACTCTTAAGTTTTTCTTGGAGACTAACAAGGTAAGTTCTTAACAGTAGTTGATCGAATAATTTACAACTTGAATAAGGTAACGCGCTTCCGCCAAGTTTCACGCCAGCACAACAAAGCTAGAAATCGAGAAGCGAGTTTCACATTTTCTTCACTGCGAACTTTGCTCGAAAGCGCTCAAATCTTCCCAGGAAAGTTCGCTACGAACTTTCACGAGGAGCGAATTGTCGCGCGAAAGATCGCAGCAAACTACCATGCACCGTGAAATATCGCTTGAAATATCGGGCCGTTCCAAACAATAGGTGTCGCGAAAATGCGGCGAACTATCGCGATTTGTCGAGGAAATATCGCGTGAAGCGAAATTTCTTCGAAAAGCTCCGAAAAGCCAGGAATTTCGACGATATTCGTTTGCATTACTTTTGCACAATACTGTATCACGGACCAGAAACCAAAACATTTCCACACTACGGACGGATTATGGACAGTGGCTAAACAATCAAGAGTCAAGCTTTCAGTAGCCTTTGTTGAAACTTTTAGGGACTTTTGATCTCGTCTCGGACAAGAAATACCGACTTTGACAGGTAATGTTTATTGTAGAATGCAGTAAATCTGCATGTGATATCCATATGTCAGTTTTCGTTGTTCCGTCCTTGTTGTTCTACCATAACCTTTTTTTGACAAAACCATTAAGTGAAGCACAGCATTACTTACTCACTCAAGCGTTCACCTGTTATAATTTCTTAAATGCGGCGATACATATGTTCTATCTCACGAATTCAAATCTGCGAACTGAAAGGGTAAAACACATTCACTATAAATTAGTTCTACCACATGGAGCATAGAATTTTGTCTTTGAATGTCAGAGGGTTGAACAAGAGCACCAAACGACGGCAGTTGTTTAGATGGTTGCATCAACAAAACGCGGATGTTATTTTCCTTCTGAAACGTACTCGTCCCCTCAAACTATTAAGCTCTGGGAAACTGAATGGGGTGGCAAAATTGTTGAAAGTCATGGTTCTAATCACAGCCGTGGTGTGATGATCCTTTTTAAGCCGAAGATCAATGTGACTATTGATAAAATCATCCGCGATAAAAACGGCAGATATGTTTTAAGCGAAGTGTTTTTGGACGACGTAAAGTTTATTTTTGTGAATATTTATGCACCGAATGATCAGACGCAACAAATACATTTCCTTAGTGCTGAATACGCCAGACACGTTCGCTACTGAAGTCAATAACTGATTTTTGACTATGTATGGAAGTACAAAAATTCAAAGATTAAAAAGTCCACCTTGATTAAAAGCAAAGAAAACGGAGGTCTAAACATGGTTGATTTCACACTGTTTGATAAAGCACTGAAAATATCCTGGGTCAGACGTCTCTGCTCTGAAGACAATCAACCATGGAAATTCATCCCACTACACTTTCTATCTGGTGTCGGTGGAACACTTGTTTTTCGTTGTAATTACGACTTGAAATATTTAAACTTAAGTGCAAAATTACCCACTTTCTACAAAGACATAATCTCGCACTGGCAAGAATTGAATAAGGTTGTTCCCACAACAAAGAAAGACGTCCTCGATCAAATTGTTTGGAATAACCGATTCCGGAATAATGTTTGGAATAACCGAAAAAAAAAAAAAAAAGATAAGGATCTTTTAAGGATCCTTTAAAGATCTTTAAAGATCTTTCAAAGAAATTCAAAGATCTTTAATGGAAAGATCTTTCAAGGATCTTTGCTAGGATCCTTTAAGATCCTTGAGGATTCTGTGAAGATCTTTCAAAGATCTTTAAGGAATCTTTGCAAGGATCTTTAAAAGATCTTTGCTAAGATCCTTCAGGATCTTCAAGGATTTTATCAAGATCTTGCAAGGATCCTTGGTAAGATCCCAAAAGGATCTTTGGTAAGATCCTTCAAGATCCTGGAGGATTCCATAAGGATCTTTGAAAGATCTTTGAGGAATCTTTTCAAGGATTTTGCGAAGATCTTTGCTAAGATCCTTCCGGATCTTCAAGGATCTTATCAAGATCTTGCAAAGATCCTTGGTAAGATCCCAAAAGGATCTTTGCTAAGATCCTTCAAGATCCTTTAGGATTATATGAGGATCTTTCAGAGATCTTTGAGGAATCTTTGCAAGGATCTTGCAAAGATCTTTGCTAAGATCCTTCAGGATCTTCAAGGATTTTATCAAGATCTTACAAGAATCCTTGGTAAGGTCCCAAAAGGATCTTTGCTAGGATCCTTCAAGATCCTTGAGGATTATATGAGAATCTTTCAAAGATCTTTGAGGAATCTTTTCCAGGATATTGCAAAGGTCTTTGCTAAGATTCTTGGTAAGAGTCAACAGGATCTTTCCTAGGATTCTCAATATTCTTGATGAGGATCTTGCAGAGTTAGTCAGATTTTCCAGCAGGTATGACTTTACAGTGTACCTTGTTCAAAGTAGTGCATGTTATCAGCTTGTCAGCTGATATAATTAGAACACCTTAGAACCATTTATAATTGTTGTTACAGTTTATTACAAATCTACAACAGGTCTGACTCAGTCTCATACATTACAATGTAAAGACAGGGTTCAAAAACAGATTCGCTCCATAGTTCCTCTAATGTATCATACAGGAGAACCAAACTCAATTACGTTCAATTTTGGAGCGATAAGTGATTAAGACGGCGATATTTCATCAAACTTAATTCAAAAATCTTGTGGTAAGCAATTTTCCATGAGAAAATATGCATTCTGAATTCTAATGTACCTTAAGGAACACACAGGTTGAATGAGAAAGAGATGACAATCACTTGCCACATGAGACTTCTTCATAAACACTACCATACATTCCATGCTTCTCACAAGTAGATAGTTTTAACTCTATAAGAATAATTTCTTGGAATACTAGTTATACTCTTCTTCAAATGATGTCTGAACACTCTCCAGCCTGTGTCAGGCCTTTAAATTCAGTAAAAAGCCAGTAAAAAGCCGAGTTTTGGGTGGACCGCATGAACCGCCATCTTGGATTTGAATGTTGATAAGACCCTGGGGACGAGTTTGCTATAACCCATGATGCAATATTCCGAGAAAGGCGCTTGTTTCAACGGTCACTGAACGAGGTTCGAAGGACAGTTTGAAGATGTTTGAAAGCCATAAAATCTTGATCTGTTGGCTCCACAAGAGATTGTAAGTATAAAGAATCATAAGGCGTCTAGTTTTAGACTTAAAATAGTGTTTTTGATGATCTGTACTCCAATGATATTTACAATGTAAGCTTATCACTAAACTCGATCTTGGCCGTTTTGGATCTACCTTCGTCTCTCTTGGGTCTTTCTTCTCTATAATCAGCTTTTCTGTAGAAGTCGATCTGAACGTGTGTTTCTGTTTTTATGAGCAGTTGCCATCAGGGAACTTCAAAGTGGAAACAGAACACGAACTTATGATATGATTTTAATCACATGTCGCTTACATGCATGTAATTGTTGTGTGCCTATCTTTTCTAGTTATTGAAGCAGAAAAGCTTGAAGTACATGGAACTACATTGTTGTAAAGCTAAGTGAAAAACAATTCACAAACATGAGCAATGACACTTTCACTATATAAGACTTATATATATTTCAATTATTATCTGTTGGACTGCATGGAAAATGCAGTGTAGTAGCCTTGACTTGAGTGCAAAACTTGAAACTTTGAATTTTGTACAAAGATGTCAGTATAAGCTTAATTCTGTATGACACAAATAAACCCTTCGATTTTAGCAAATGAAATAAATCATCAACAGAAACAACATGTTCCAGCTGGTCTTTAATCTCGTGACGTGATTTTCATCAAGTATAAATATTGGGAGGTTAATGTTGCATGGCGAGTCACTGTATTTTGGTGCTTGTGTTGTTTAACTTGCCATTTGCTTGTTGATTTAATGTCACTATTTTTTTATAATTCTGGGGTTTTGACCTGGCTTTATATTTATTTCATATGGCACATGTACAATTTCATAAATCTCATTGTTCAATGGCTAAATGTGGCTCTCATGTGCCCTATTTTATAGCTATTTTTAACCCTGTTAAAAGGCTATTGTAAGGCTATTTTAACCCTATTTTGTCTATTTTAAAACTATTTTTAAGCCTGTTTCATGTTTATTTTAAAGTCTCTTTTATGTCTATGTGATTCATGTAGTATTATTATTCGATTGTTGTGGTGCAGTAGGCCATTTCGGAGTTCTCTATTAACTATAAACATGATTTTAGTTTTTATTAAGACTGATTGATGAAGTTTGGATTATTTATACTTAGCAAATGGGAAATGCCAGTGAATTGTTTAGTTTTCACCTTTGAGCATTTTTTTCTGGATTTGCTAAGAATTTCATCACTGTATATAATTTTATATATTTCTCCTATTAATAATAAAAGTATTTCTCTATACACAAGCAAATGTTTTTTCATGAAGAGTCTTTTGTAATAGTTCTTGATGTAAAATTACTTGCAGATCTCAGAAGAAAATTTTGCAAGCACCTTTTACATTGTTAAACCCTTACTGTATCTGGCAGTTCACAGTTTTATTGTCTCAAGGCCTTTAAGGGTGAGATTAAATGCACACAAGTGACTGTCTTAAATAAATTTACAGAACCATCGAAGATCGTTAAGGATGCTTTTAATAAATATTAAAGGAACTGTGAGGATCTTCAAGGGTGGCAGGAATAGACAAAGATCTTTGTAAGACCCTCAAGGATCCTATTGGGTTTTGAAGATCTTAGCAGGAATAAATAGGGATCTTGTTCTGATCCTCAAGGATCTGTAAAGATCGATCTAATGGCAAGAAGTTTGAGGATCTTGGCAAGAATATTGGGGATCTTGAAAGATCTTTGAGGAAAAATTATAAGGATCCTTGAAGATCTGTGTAGGACTTTGGCTTTCTCCTTAAGGATCCTTGAAGATCTTGATAGGAATAGATAAAGATCTTTGAAAGACCTTCAAGGATCCCTCAAGAACCTTGAAGATCTTGGCAGGATCTTTTTAGGATCCGTGAAGATCCTTGAGGATCTTGGCAAGAAGATTGAGGATACTTGAGGATCTTGGCAAAAATATTGGGGATCTTGAAAGATCTTTGAGGATACTGACAAGAAATTATAAGGATCCTTGAAGATCTGTGTAGGACTTTGGCTTTCTCTTTAAGGATCCTTGAGGATCTTGATAGGAATAGATAAAGATCTTTGAAAGACCTTCAAGGATCCTTCAAGAACCTTGAAGATCTTGGAAGGATCTTTTTAGGATCCTTGAAGATCCTTGAGGATCTTGGCAAGAAGTTTGAGGATCCTTGAAGATCTTTGGCAAGAATATTGAAGATCTTTGAGGATCTTTGAGGATCTTTGAGGATCTTTGCAAAGATCCTTGAGGATCTTGCTGAAGATCCGCAGTAAGATCTTAAAAGATCCTCATGGAGATCTTCAAGGATCTTTGAGGATCTTAAAAAGATTTTCACCAGGGTGAGCTACATGTAGTAAGGGGCATGGGTGTATTCCTGATTTAATGTCACACACTTCTTTGCATGCATGTTTACAAAGACTTGCAACAATGCAAATCAGTCTGTGACATCAAACCAGGAATAGAACCATGCCACTTACTAGCTCGGTCATGGGACAGATGATGGCTAGATTTTGAAACTTTTACAGCCTACAAAAAGTCAAGATTTAGTTTTAAAAGGCGCAGTGCATTTCAAACAGGTGCAGAGATTTATTTAAGTGAAAAAAGTATGTTGGGGTTAGATACACTTTAATAGCCCTTTTCACAGTTAACTTTGCTTGTTTGCATTACAATAAAATCTAGCATGCATGCGAGGCAACTTCCAGCTATTTTGTTCTTTTAGCCCAAAATTGAGTCGCATCAATGTTGGATTACATGTACATTGTAATTCAAGTGAGAAAAATTAACTGTGAAAAGGGCTATTAAGTAATAATAATTTCCACTGATGATTATAATTCATCACATACTTCAACTCTTATGCGATTGGTCTACGATCACATGACTGAATGTTCCCAAGCTCAAACTAGGAAATGTCCGAGTGATATTTCCCAATTTTCAAAACCGTGCGTGTTACAGAAAAATATTTGAATAATAAACACAATAGTCTCAATTTCGCACAAAAATATGCACAAATATTTGTCCTTGGACATTACAGTAGCAGTCAAATGGATTGTACTACCTACACATGTGTAAAATGAGTGTGTAGTATTTATGGACAGTGCATAGTGTAAGGTGCATGTAATCACACACGTAAAATTTACTGTTCCAGGGGATTTACATGCATTTGCATGTAATTTCATGTGTATGTATGAATTTTTATTGCAGGAAGAAACCTTTGTTATTCATTTTTTTGCCAAAAAAGATGCCAATATACTAACTTGTATTTGTTTGAATATTCAGCTTAAATTACAATACAGTTGACTGCGATAAGCTAGATTCGAGAATATTACCGGTATAAGCTTGACTTATATTTGATAGCCAAGTTACAGTACCGCTCAGAACTAAGCGAACCTAAAACGCGTGTACTCAACAAACCCCGAATGCGTTAAAATGGGCAACGCAAAAGAGCCACGCGTTTTTGTCAACGCATTAGCCTTCGTTATTCATAACCAATATTCCTTTTGTGATGCTTTGTTCTGGCGAACAAAGCACGACTTCAGTTCAAAGCAAATGCACATGATTTGTAAATCCATGCAAAAGTGAAATTCAAATTACCCTGCGAGCAGAGGTCTCTTCGATCTTCCTCTAGGAAGATCGAAGACCTCTGCTTGCAGGGTAACTTCAAATGAAAACACAGCGAATTGCAAGCGCAGTAAAAAATTGAACCTTTCGCAGAACTGCTTTATAACGCTATCACTGAAATAAGGCGCCAAATGATGTTGCCGCATTACGCGGCGCAAGTTTTAATCTTCGAATTATTGTTGGTTCACCTTGTTGATTTATCCGCTTACCCCAGAAAGACAAAACCGTCTTTGCCGTAAAAGAAAAACATCTCTGCCTTGTGAAAACGTAGTTCTGTTCTCAAACCCATCGTGGCATCCATAGTCAGCAAAAATTTTGCTCTATCGGATAGCAGTGGTGATAGGGAATATGCAAATCACGACAAAATGAACAACAGATTGAAACCTAGACGATTTCACTTAACCCGGCACCTGATAGCCAACCTAGGAAAAAAACCTTTTTATGCCATTTGAAGTTGCCTTGTGGAAACCTAACTCTGTTCTCAAACCCATCATGGCATTCATACTCCGCGAAAATTTCGCTGTATCGGATGGAAGTAATCACATACAGCAGCCGGAGTCAAACTTGAACAGCTTGACTTAAGCAACGTTGTGTGAATTATAAAAACAAACATCGTGTCAAGTTTTTTAATAATAATAATAATAATAATAATAATAATAGTAATAATAATAATAATTAAAATTTATAACGCACCCTTTCCATGCAAATATGATCAAAAGCGCGTAACAATTAATACTTAAAAATATTATTAAAAACAAGAAAGAGTAAAAAAATAAAATAACCATAAGAATTAAGCATTACATATCAAAAGCGAATTTAAAAAGATGCGTCTTAAGTACAGATTTAAAACGTTCAAAATTGTCCACAAGGCGGATATGTAGGGGCAGACTGTTCCGTAAGGTAGGGGCCGCCGATGAAAAAGCGCGATCCCCTAAAGTCTTTTTCACTTTTACACTTGGATAATTTAAGGTAAGACCGCTAGCTGAACGGAGAGTATAGCGCGTCTGTACCTTAATAGCAATTAGGTCAGTCAAGTAACCAGGTGCGTGACCATATATAGCTTTGAAAGTGAGAAGAAGTATTTTAAAATCAATACGAAATTTGACAGGAAGCCAATGTAACGAACACGGTACTGGTGTTATGTGGCTATACTGGGGAACGTTAGATATAAGCCAAGCAGCAGCATTCTGCAAGCGTTGCAGTTTAAGTAGATGAACAGAGGGTAAACCAAAAAGAAGGCTGTTGCAGTAATCAATGCGACCCATAATAAGAGCATGGACCAGAGTGCGTGCAGATTCCCGTGACAGATACTTTCGGATGCGCCGAATGTTGTGTAAATAGAAAAACCCAGATTTGCAAGTTTTGTGGATCTGTTCCTGGAGATTCTGGTTAGAATCGAACGATGAATCAGAATCGAACAACCGTGACCGAATTCCCACAGAAAGCGTCGTTGAAATGTATTGAGAGTATTCGATGTTTGTTTGGAAATACAACGTGACTCTAAAAATTATTTTGGATTTGTAGTGGACAAATTCTCGGAACATCGCCACGTTCTCGATTCTTGCGTGATCTGCTCGCTGGTCACGGTCTCAAGAAGACAAAATGCCCAGCAGTCAAAAAAGCTCGGATACACCTGTAATTCCGGCGAATTCCTCTACCGCAAATCCAAAATATTGCTTACAATCGCTTTGCATTTTTTGCGTTAAAATTCTATCAGACTGCTGGATATCTAGGTTTTTGAAAACGCTCCCGTGTCCCGACACGATAAGGATCTTTTAAGATCTTGAAAAAAATATAAATCTCACGATGTTGTCTGTTGTTTTTCTTTTCACAGTGCCATCTGAAAACCAGTTTATTCGTAAGTTGAATGAATCCAAACAGACAAAACAAAATGGTCTGAATGTAACTGTCGCTATATTCAGCCAGTACGAAAGAATTAGAACTTGTCGGCTCCTTGAAAACAAATCATGTTCATATCGAATGTTAGCTTTAGGAAAGATCGTTAACTTCCTTTCTCACAGTAACAAAAGAAGCAAACAATAACCAAGCTCATACATACTAATGCGTTTACTTCAACGCGTTATAACGCAAAGTTCAAACGCAGTCTAACGCAGCAAAACGTGTGCGTGCGTTTTCCTCTTCGCATTAAGAACGCGCGTTCAATGTTCGTTTAGTTGAGTGGTACTGTAAGTCTTCAAAGAAACACACAGCATGTGAATACGCATATGGAATTAGACAAGAAATACATATGTAGTAACTAATAACTTTCATAGTGCACAGGATTTCTGCCTGGGTAGATTTTGGTCACGTACGGGCAACAATATTCAAGAAACAGATCAGATTTCATTTCAGTCATATCAGATAAAAACTATTTATGTCTTCAGATAATTATGATGAATCTTCGAAGGCTTTTAAAAAAGGATAACTAATGGCTGAAAAGTAACTGAAAATCTCAAGCGACTTAATATGTTTTGATGTTATTTTGTGTCCGTCAAGTGTCTGTTTACTTGCTGAAACAGATTACGTCCATGGACAAATATCCCATGAAAATTTTGCACCAGCTCAAGGCTATACAAATTTGTTTATTTGCCAAATATTATTGATTGACTATTCTGTATTGTCCAAGACAAGTAGATTTTCCTGCCTGAGCATGCTACTCTTTCCTTTTTTTTTCAAGCTCTGTGTAGCTTTCGTGACAGTTTGAAGTAAATGTTTACCTCTTTACAAAGTATGTTAGTTTTTTTTATGAAAGAAAATTCCACAAAATGTTGTGTCAATATCAGTATCATTGGGTGCAATGTGCATGTACAGTCGTTTAGAACAGCATACTGTCATTTGCATGTACATGCAGGTACAACTGTAGGCACTTGAATAATTTCAGAATAGATGTAATACTTATAGGAAATCATATGAACGCGAGTGCAATTCGTGATATATGGGCACGAGTGATGTTTTTCAAGTTCTCAAAATTGCACGAGCCGCAGGCGAGTGCAATTTGAGAACTTGAAAAACATCACGAGTGACCATATATCACGAAATGCACGAGCGATCATACGATTTTTTATTTATAATATTCTCAACAAAATTATTTTAAAAAAATGGAGAAAACGCGACCGTCACGCTTCTATGGGCACGCAACTCTGAAGTGGCTTCCAAACTGCTCACATGTTTTATTTCAACCAATCAATTACAACCTAGTGACAGGTAAACCAAGCGTGAATTTTCAGGTAAACTTCAGAAACTGAACAAGTTTTTATATCAAGAGCATGAAAAATCAGTTAAGCGATGGCAAGTTTGTAATTGTTCTGTAATGAGTTACCTCGAACAGACTGTTAATGCTGATCTGAACTTTTCGGTGAACTGCCTGTCCTTGAATGACGCTTAAGGTTACTTGACAGTTGTGGAAATTGTTTACCGTAAAAGCATGATGGCTGCTTGCTTGCTGGA
>JAHPZR010018821.1:0-2500 GCA_019787425.1 Platygyra sinensis | reverse complement strand
TCATCATGCAAGTAATAAATGATTTGTGTAAAGAATACTGAACAATTTTTCATGTCCTCAAGTGGTTGTACATAATATTATTGTTCGCATAATGATATGCAAGACACTTACAAACACTACATTTTGTGACAACCAGTTCAAGTTTAATAATTGCTTTATTATTGAACTTGAATTGCTTGCCATAAAAAAATAGTGTTTGTAAGCGTATTCAGTGGCGGATTCAGACCTTGAGACCTGGATTCAGACCTGGTATTGCATGGCATTGATCAGTGGACAATAGTTCTATAAAACAGACATAACTGTTTAATGATGCATTGACACGTTTTTATATTGTGTGGGTCAGGACAATTTGCTTGTTGCAATTTGTTGTTGCTGGTTGATAATTTTAATCACTCCTGTGACCAAAGAAACAATCTAATTTGGAAATAGTAATGCTAGGAAAACCTTTCTAACTTCTACCCCAGGCCCCATCCAGTAATCTGTAAACACCTTTGAAGAATATAAGTAGCATAAAGCTTATCAATACAAGTAGACATACACAGTGCAAATTCTTTCAACATGGCTTTATTATGTCAACATTGTTTGAAGAAAAGGTTGGGAATGCTTGAATAATAAAAATGTTTATAATGTAATTAAGAAATAGAAAACATGTACCGTGTTTCTATCGAGTTATACAAACACGAGTGGAAGTTTGGGAGAACGAGAAATGCTGTGGGAACACGAGCCGCAGGCGAGTGTTTCCACAGCTTTTTCGAGTTCTCCCAAACTTTCACGAGTGTTTGTATAACTCGATAGAAACACGAAGTACATGTTTTCTATTTCTTTTAGAAAACACCACAACGAGAAAAAGGAAAACAACTTGTTAGCTTTGGATATCAAAATGTAAATTCTCTTTGCTCGCGCCATCACTACGTCAACAAGCGCGCACTAGTTTTGTGTCTCCATCGAGTTATACAAACACGATTTTAACCAATCAGCGCGCGTGCTTTCTTAGGACTGTTTTCTAATACATTATATAGTCATCACTGCCTGGTTTAAAGAATACTACTTTGGAATATAATTTTTGTTTATCTTCTCTATGAGTAACTAATACTCTGTTGGAATGTTGTCACCTATAGACCTTATTTTTGAGGTTGCCTTGGCTTGTGGAATACACTAAAAGATATACAGCAGCTTTCATGCATGTTTTATCGATCCCTTTCAGTGCCAAGATGGTTCATCAAGATGGCAATTTATCTACGGTAAACAATAAGCAAGTAGTACCTATATCCTCCAATCTCCCCTTCTCACATGGGGAGCTGGCAAGACAGGAAAAAGGCAATAAAGTCAAATTTTTCTTTATTCATTTGTAAATCTGTGCATTTCTTTTTTGGAAAAAATTTTACTGAACATTTATATACATAAATGATCTCCTTCACCTGTTCTCTTGTGCACTACTTAAACAAGATTTGAAGTAAGGCCCCCACTTACAGAAAAACTAAGACAGTAAGGAATGTTGAAGTCTTTGGACACAATAAAACAGGAACCATTTTCCCCGGCCAGGTACTGAGAAAAAAGCACTATAGTTCAAAACAGTAAACTTATTTTACATTTGAATCTCAAACATAGCATGTATGAACATAGCACTGGCTGTATGTTTGATGCTAAGTTATAACATTTCTGGAAGAAGTCATGTGCATTGTATCAATATGTATTTAATGCCTGCAGGCTGGCTCTAAAATTTAACACCATCCAGACAGCAAATACATTTGACAACAGAAATGTCATATGCTATAATTTAAGAATATTCACAAGAATGTTTTCAACCTAAACGCGGTAGAAAAATAAAAATATTCAATTCAGCCTCGGCCAGAAAAACAATATTTTATTATTAGAAAAAAAGAGTGCATTCGAAGTAAGATTTGAAATAAGCCTAAACCTAACACAGGCAGAAGGCCTATATTTAAGGAATACATGTCCAAGAAAATAGAGGCGGTTTCCCGTATAAAAGAACAAAGCTCAGTAACGAGCAAAAGCTCCTTTTTAGATTTGAAATTAGACCATAACGAACGCTTCAAACTCTTCTTTGTTTCCGTACGTAGAAAAACTAATTACACATGAATATAGAACAACAAAAACAACAGCGCATAAGGCCACATGTGACGAGCTGCAGCTCTCTAGGTGCCGGCAGATTTGTACTTCAACAAAAGCTTAGGTTTACACAGGTTTACATGGTTATGTATATTTTCCCGGGCTTATTTTCTACTTCTATGGTATAGGTTACATCTTTTAAATTAAAATCTAACGGAAAAGATTCACCTTTCGAATCGTTAATGGCAATCTGATTCGACATCGCTTGAACTGAACTGCAATTCAACCTCCTAAAAGCCCTTTCTCATTCGTATTAACACTCGCTACGTCCGCCATATTTCTTTAGGATGTGTTTAAACCAATCAGCGTGTTTGTATGAATGGGCCAATCAACAAGGGTGTTAGTTCAGCATTGCCCAGGGTCTTCTCCC
>JAHPZR010018819.1:37500-40000 GCA_019787425.1 Platygyra sinensis | reverse complement strand
TGTGGCCAGTGTGGCCAGTGTGGCAGTGTGGCCAGTGTGGCCAGTGTGGCCAGTGTGGCCAGTGTGGCCAGTGTGGCCAGTGTGGCCAGTGTGGCCAGTGTGGCCAGTGTGGCCAGTGTGGCCAGTGTGGCCAGTGTGGCCAGTGTGGCCAGTGTGGCCAGTGTGGCCAGTGTGGCCAGTGTGGCAGTGTGGCCAGTGTGGCCAGTGTGGCCAGTGTGGCCAGTGTGGCAGTGTGGCAGTGTGGCCAGTGTGGCCAGTGTGGCCAGTGTGGCCAGTGTGGCAGTGTGGCCAGTGTGGCCAGTGTGGCCAGTGTGGCCAGTGTGGCCAGTGTGGCAGTGTGGCAGTGTGGCCAGTGTGGCCAGTGTGGCCAGTGTGGCCAGTGTGGCCAGTGTGGCCAGTGTGGCAGTGTGGCCAGTGTGGCCAGTGTGGCCAGTGTGGCCAGTGTGGCCAGTGTGGCCAGTGTGGCCAGTGTGGCCAGTGTGGCCAGTGTGGCAGTGTGGCCAGTGTGGCCAGTGTGGCCAGTGTGGCCAGTGTGGCCAGTGTGGCCAGTGTGGCCAGTGTGGCCAGTGTGGCCAGTGTGGCCAGTGTGGCCAGTGTGGCCAGTGTGGCAGTGTGGCCAGTGTGGCCAGTGTGGCCAGTGTGGCCAGTGTGGCCAGTGTGGCAGTGTGGCAGTGTGGCCAGTGTGGCCAGTGTGGCCAGTGTGGCCAGTGTGGCCAGTGTGGCAGTGTGGCCAGTGTGGCCAGTGTGGCCAGTGTGGCCAGTGTGGCAGTGTGGCAGTGTGGCCAGTGTGGCCAGTGTGGCCAGTGTGGCCAGTGTGGCCAGTGTGGCCAGTGTGGCCAGTGTGGCCAGTGTGGCAGTGTGGCCAGTGTGGCCAGTGTGGCCAGTGTGGCCAGTGTGGCAGTGTGGCCAGTGTGGCCAGTGTGGCCAGTGTGGCCAGTGTGGCCAGTGTGGCAGTGTGGCAGTGTGGCCAGTGTGGCAGTGTGGCAGTGTGGCCAGTGTGGCCAGTGTGGCCAGTGTGGCCAGTGTGGCAGTGTGGCCAGTGTGGCAGTGTGGCAGTGTGGCCAGTGTGGCAGTGTGGCAGTGTGGCCAGTGTGGCCAGTGTGGCCAGTGTGGCCAGTGTGGCCAGTGTGGCCAGTGTGGCCAGTGTGGCCAGTGTGGCAGTGTGGCCAGTGTGGCCAGTGTGGCCAGTGTGGCAGTGTGGCCAGTGTGGCCAGTGTGGCCAGTGTGGCCAGTGTGGCCAGTGTGGCCAGTGTGGCCAGTGTGGCCAGTGTGGCCAGTGTGGCCAGTGTGGCCAGTGTGGCCAGTGTGGCCAGTGTGGCCAGTGTGGCCAGTGTGGCCAGTGTGGCCAGTGTGGCCAGTGTGGCCAGTGTGGCCAGTGTGGCCAGTGTGGCAGTGTGGCCAGTGTGGCCAGTGTGGCCAGTGTGGCCAGTGTGGCAGTGTGGCAGTGTGGCCAGTGTGGCCAGTGTGGCCAGTGTGGCCAGTGTGGCAGTGTGGCCAGTGTGGCCAGTGTGGCCAGTGTGGCCAGTGTGGCCAGTGTGGCAGTGTGGCAGTGTGGCCAGTGTGGCCAGTGTGGCCAGTGTGGCCAGTGTGGCCAGTGTGGCCAGTGTGGCAGTGTGGCCAGTGTGGCCAGTGTGGCCAGTGTGGCCAGTGTGGCCAGTGTGGCCAGTGTGGCCAGTGTGGCCAGTGTGGCCAGTGTGGCAGTGTGGCCAGTGTGGCCAGTGTGGCCAGTGTGGCCAGTGTGGCCAGTGTGGCCAGTGTGGCCAGTGTGGCCAGTGTGGCCAGTGTGGCCAGTGTGGCCAGTGTGGCCAGTGTGGCAGTGTGGCCAGTGTGGCCAGTGTGGCCAGTGTGGCCAGTGTGGCCAGTGTGGCAGTGTGGCAGTGTGGCCAGTGTGGCCAGTGTGGCCAGTGTGGCCAGTGTGGCCAGTGTGGCAGTGTGGCCAGTGTGGCCAGTGTGGCCAGTGTGGCCAGTGTGGCAGTGTGGCA
This sequence comes from Platygyra sinensis, assembly GCA_019787425.1. NCBI lineage: Eukaryota > Metazoa > Cnidaria > Anthozoa > Scleractinia > Merulinidae > Platygyra > Platygyra sinensis. The sequence continues at coordinate 38,018 of JAHPZR010018819.1, read as the reverse complement.
GTGTGGCCAGTGTGGCCAGTGTGGCCAGTGTGGCCAGTGTGGCCAGTGTGGCCAGTGTGGCCAGTGTGGCCAGTGTGGCAGTGTGGCCAGTGTGGCCAGTGTGGCCAGTGTGGCCAGTGTGGCAGTGTGGCCAGTGTGGCCAGTGTGGCCAGTGTGGCCAGTGTGGCCAGTGTGGCAGTGTGGCAGTGTGGCCAGTGTGGCAGTGTGGCAGTGTGGCCAGTGTGGCCAGTGTGGCCAGTGTGGCCAGTGTGGCAGTGTGGCCAGTGTGGCAGTGTGGCAGTGTGGCCAGTGTGGCAGTGTGGCAGTGTGGCCAGTGTGGCCAGTGTGGCCAGTGTGGCCAGTGTGGCCAGTGTGGCCAGTGTGGCCAGTGTGGCCAGTGTGGCAGTGTGGCCAGTGTGGCCAGTGTGGCCAGTGTGGCAGTGTGGCCAGTGTGGCCAGTGTGGCCAGTGTGGCCAGTGTGGCAGTGTGGCCAGTGTGGCAGTGTGGCCAGTGTGGCCAGTGTGGCCAGTGTGGCCAGT
>JAHPZR010018819.1:30000-32500 GCA_019787425.1 Platygyra sinensis | reverse complement strand
ATAAATTTTGCGACTTTGTTTAACACGATCCACAATATAATGTCGTAAGTTTAAAGTTTTGTTTGAAAAAATAGTTTAACATGTGACATGTTAAGTCTAAACGGCTCTTGTTACACACACTAAATGGTCTGTAAAAAGTGAAACTACATTTATAACTGAATTACCAAATGCAACTGTGTAGATGCCCATTGTTTGTTAGTCACAGTTGTTATGGTTGACTTCATCCTTTTTTGGGAACGTGCTTTGATGTACAACAAACGGCTGTTTCAAGCTGTTACATAAGTACCTTCAATATTGTTCATGAATGTTCTAAATAGAAACTGTCTAGTGTCACTACGTGAAGTCACTCAGATTTAACAATTTCTTTGATATAATTAGAAGTTGCATCTACAAGCATCGTAACATTTTCTATTGAAAGCAGAGCTTCTGAGATCTGAAGGAAGACCAACGCTGTCGCTTCACGTTTCTGAGATCGAAGGATCTCAGACCATGCGCTTGTTAAGTCAAGGACGAACGGCTTTCGCTCCACGCTTCTTAGCCTGCGTGGCAAGCGTCCGAAGGGGAGGGAAAGGGGAAAAACGAGCTAGTGAAGCACGAGAAGATTTTGACTTTCCTCCCTCCTTTTCTACGGCCTGCCACGCAGGCCACACGCTTCTATGAATTTAAAGTACACTGTATGCGCTTGTCAGCTCAAGGGCAAACAATTATGACGCTCTGCGATTGAAGTTAAGGACGAACAGTTGCCACTCTCGATTAAGACGGAATACGGCCGGAAAATGGCATACAACGCGACAACATGAACAGAAAAGTCGAATCCTGTGAAGTTGACACGCTCGATTTGGATTGGTCGGCGCAGCTGCTATGCATGACCTTCACGTGATCCAAGGTCCAAATGTTACGCGTGATGCGCGTGAGAAATATATGTTATTGGCCGGCTGGGAGGTCCGTATAGGGAAAAACTGTGACCGAGGTCTTGAAAATGCTGCCCGAGGCCGCAGGCCGAGGGCAGCATTTTCAAGCCCGAGGTCACAGTTTTTCCCTATACGGACCGACCCTAAGCCGGCCAATAACATTTTTATCTTTTTTTTCTTGCCGTAAACTGGCTTACAAGTGCGTTTGTTTACGCAACTTTGCCATTGAATCGGCTTATGCGCCGTCTACAAACCATTCGCAAAAAATCTAACGAGCGAAAGAACGAGTAAATCAGATACTATACGAAGAAAGATGTATTAAAGAACAGAATTATTTCGAACTACTTTATGTTAGTGCATTTAGTTCCCTAGTTAGGTCTCCAAAATTGTTTTCCAGGTGTGAATTTTTGTTCAAAGTTTGAAGTTGTACTTCAAAAACAGTTTTTTGTCGATCACTGCGAATCACTCGACTGAATTAGACTTTTCTACCGTAAATTGAGTAGCAGATAACGAGAAAATTCGTTAAGTGTACTCCACAGCAATTCTCTGAAGTACAGCAACGATTAGAGAGGGAAACTCGACTGAAATTGACTCAGTTTTTACTTAAAACTGTACAGACAGACACACAGGATTACGCGCCATTACAGCGCCGAGCAACAAACAACCAAACAAACTCTCACAACTTCAAAAACTTCAATTGAATTTACTTACAGTAACTTTCCTTGCCATCTAAAGGTGAATAGAGGTAAACTTGCGTTAATTCATCGTCTTTTGAAGTGTAAAAAGGGCGAAAGATTGACGATAACCGCTAATTCATTCACGAAAATAGATCAACTCGATGGATTCCGCCCGCTGTAGCGGTCCGTATGAGAGAATTCCGCCCGCTCCAGGAACCAATCAGATTGCAGGATTTGTTGAATTCCGCCCGCTCACGAGCCGAAAAAAAGATAAAATAGCATTCTTTGAATTCCATGCATTCGTGGTAGAAGACTCAAGATTTCAGCAAAATCGAGTCAGGGCCAAACCATACAACTGCGGCGCATGCGCTTGTAAAAGCAACATTGAGATTAGGATTGCGGGCTCCTTTTGTCGCCCGCAATGCCGCAACTCGTTTAAAACTAGTCATGAATAAAAAAAGAAAGTTATTGAGTGCAAAACGGTGTAATTGAAAAAGATTGTCAGCTCCTACTTTGACCTTGGACAAACAAACTGGCGGACAAAATTTACGCCAAGATTGAAGCTCTTTACTCATATTTCAAAACAATTACCTCATAACGAAGCAAAGTGCAAAGCTAAACAACAATTACTAAGCTAGTAAAAGCGAAGTAAATATACACAAAAGCCGTGAAGTCAAACACATTAGCTTGAGCTTGAGTGAATGGAAACATGCCGGCGCCGATCACGACGGCATTACAAAGTACCAGTTGAAAAAGACGTCCTACGAACCTGCAACATCTTACTTTTGAAGACGAAAAGTGCAAGCATGCTACTTTTGTGAAAGAACTGAACGGCGGCAGGCTTAGAAATTAGGAAGGCCGTTCCCTAACAAAACGCGGTAAACGCTTCAAGAGGCGCATCTAAGTACAACA
>JAHPZR010018819.1:17500-25000 GCA_019787425.1 Platygyra sinensis | reverse complement strand
AAGTCACCACGAGTTTGTTGACGACTGGATTTGTAAGTCTTGTAAGATTAACATTGAAATTTCGGCGTTTATTTTTAATAGAAAACTACGATTTTTAGCTAATTATTAACAGGTACTTACTGACAGCTGATAACTGGCCCAACATTTAGCTAACAACTCATAAATAGGCAAACTTGTAACTGACAACTGACATTTGCACCACTTCTCCAATCCAGATCCTCGGGTTAGCTTTTCATTCGTGCCTTTCTTTTAGCCATTTGACGGAGAGAAGCGCCGCAACACGTTATTACACAGTGGAGATTCCATACACCCCTTTGCCGGGTGACACGAGTGGTCATGAGTGGCATATTCTCCGCTTATGACCATTGTGAGCTGTGTATCGTTTAACGACCTCTCGATACAGACCATTTCCAGCTTTCAGCTGGATAGATTTGGTTTCTTACGTCGCTTGTTGTTTAGAATTATGACGGTGGCGAGCAAACTGTTGTATAAAGCGACAAGCAAAGTGAATAAATTTTCAGCAAAAATTAAAAAAAGAGAAAAGAAAAACATATACGGCTTGAGTCTTTCCAGCTGGAAAAGTAATATATCACATATTGGTCTTGCCACTTTACTTTCAACAAGTTACATACGTTGGTTCATGAAGGAAAAACGTGAAATTTGGAACCAACCTTTACATCTTGTTGCTTTTTATTTGCTGCTGACTTTCAAACGTAGATGAACAGTATATCATTGCTTATATTTTAACAATAGTGATCATGGCCAGAAATCGCGGTCATCGCAACGGCGCACGCGCGGGGTTTCTTACAAATATGGCCGCGAAACGCTCAAAGGAAATGTATGGCAGAAATAAAACAAAATAAAATAGAGCAAGTTCTGGCTTACCGGGAACAAGTGCCGCGATCCAGTTGAGTTCTTGAAAGTTTCCTCTGCTATTCTGATTAGTTGCTTTTCATCAACAAAAGTTACTGGCCCTGCTTTTCATCGATGTTTGTTTTCGAAGATTGGCTCATACGATGCTCTATATTACGGAGGCTTGAATACGTCCCAAACAGATTTTGATCCGCCACAGCAGATTAAATAAGCGGGGTATCCCAAGTGCCGCGATCGCTTGAGGAAAAGCACCGTATGGTGTACTATTTGACCAATTTTCACCTTCGCTGCTGATTTCTTCGCTCTGCTAATTGCCTTCAAAAACAGCTCAGAGAAGCGCAAACCAGGTCTACCGAAAGCAAAGATATCAAATGTCACGCGAAGCGTCTCATCTGTGTTGATCCGAGAACCACACGTCGTATTCTTGGGCAAAAACTGGCATTTTTTCAGCAAATTCCGGCATGTTTGGTATCAAAAGAAACCTAAGAAACCAAGCCTTCTGTCTCTGTTGAAGGCTGGGGAGACAGATGACCACTGTCCTTTCAGTCAGCGCTAAAATTACCAGTTCATGTATGACCACATGGCGTGACAAACGTGACATTCGTTTTCGTTTGTCGTTATATACTCTGTCATCCACTCAAGAAATATGGGAAGATTTTGTGATGAAGAGAGAATTATTACCTGGTGAAAATGTGGCTCGGTAAGTCTTCTGAGTATTCAAGTAGTTACTGAATTGAAGTATTATTCTGTATGTTTCCTCTCCTTCTCAACTGAAGTAATCATAGCCCTTCAGTCCACATTTTCGCCTCGTAATAATCCTCTCCACATCAACAAATCATTCTCTATTTCTTTAGCGAATGGGAGTGACGTATAAAACGACAGGGGAAAACGAATGAAGTAGTCAACCACGGGGGATTTTCTCGAAGACGCCATGTACCATTAGCATAAAGTAATTAATTGGCCCTCTGCTTGCGCGCGGGCTCAAATGTCCGCAATTTCTGGCCATGCACCTAAATGGTTTGCTTAGATAAACGAAACAATTCTATCTCACCTATCCCTTCGAAGTACAGTCTTTTTTTATTATTTGAATTAGTGTTGCTGGGAGTAACTCGGGTATTAAATGAATATAGTTACTGAAATTCAAGGTACTTCATTATATCAAAAGAGATGATGATGATTGTGATGATGATGATGATGATGATGATGCTGTTCTTTTTTCCTGTTGTCTCTTCCTTTGAATCTTTCTGTCAGCATTCTGTCGCGACCGTGACATTAATTGTACTAGGTGGAAGTCATTAGGACTTTGTGACAGACCTGTGATGCACATTTACTGTGGAGTCAGCTGTGACGTTTGTAAGTACCAGAAGTGTTAAAGGTGTGCCGTTATCACTTAACATGTTAATGTTAGACTGTTAAGACAGAATACCCAATAAGTAATAAAATAAGTAAAAAAAATCCGATAAAGGGGGTAAGTTTCTAAAGAAACTGTGGTGCTGCGTCGGTGGGAGTATTACAAGATAATTTGGTTTTATCAACTGGGTTTATAATGTGAATTGGCCACCGTTAAGAGATTTCGAAGCTGGCGTTTCGAGCGTTAGCCCCTCGTCGGAGCGAATCGAGGAATTGTGGGTTGTGTGTGGTTTATATACAGAAATATGGAGCTACGCTATTGGTTGGTGCCTGGCAACGTGAAAAACAACAGAATAATTTAGTTGAATGCAAAGCGTTCGTTGATGCCGTGAGGATTAAGAGTGCACGTGCCGAAATAAATTTTTGTCTTAGAATTTTGCGGCTTTCTGTGCTTCCTTGATGTAGGGAGAGGCCGCAGACTGCCATATGTTGATTGGAAGACTTAGAATGACTCGGCAGATTAAAGTGTCTAGCGACCGGTTTAGATGCGTTTTTGTCGTCTTTCTCTACATCGCGAAGATCATTCTCGGAACCGGTCGCCTAATCGTCTACTATACCTGTTTCGCCGACATATAACTTTTTGCAAAGAGTGCAAGTTACACAGTAGACAGCACATTGGTGCATAAACCGTTGCCTTCGACAGAAACTTTGATATCTAGAAATGCTAAAGAAGTATCGGAAATTTCCCAGGTATATTTAAGAGCGGGATGAAATAAATTAACAGCAGTTATAAATTGATTGAGGTCCTCTCTGGTAGAGGAAGTGGCGCCGACACAGTCACCAATGTAGCGACGGTAGAGGTCAGGGTCGGGGCCGTTGTGTTGATTGAGAAATTGGTGTTCAATGTAGCCTACGAAAAGATTGGCGTAGCTGGGTCCCATTTTGGTAGCCATGGCCGCACTATTGACTTGTTTATAGTAGCTATCAGCGAATAAAAAACAGTTTAGTTCAGTGTGCACTACAAACCCACAGATTCTCATAGTTATTTGTTGTATTCATCTTCACATCCATCGCATGTCAAGAATTCCATTCCTTATTCTCAGTTTCTTCGACTTCGTCACCTTTGTAGAGAGGACTGTGATTTTTCATTAACTGAATCAGAGGAAATGTGTGATTTTTTCGACAACCGTGGCTATCCTGCCTCTGTTGTTCAAGCAGGCCATCGTCGCGCCTAACAAATTGATCGGCAGTCAGCACTCTAAACGTCTCAGATGGAGAATAATAATAGAATTCCATTCACTCTCATATTTCACCCTCACAACCACGAATCTTTAAATTTCGCAACCGCCATTAATTTCATTCAAACGCGACACAAACATAGGTAACTTTTTAGTCAGAAGTGCGTTCCAAACGAGTGAACAACCCGAAACTTCTAAATGCGCACGGGCACGATCCAAAACATGTCCTTCCATTTGCAACGTTGATAAATTGTCGGGAACCTGAGCGATCAATTAAGATCATTGATCATTTTATCTGTACCTCAGCCAGTTTCATCTACTGTATAACTTGCACTCTTTGCAAAAAGTTTTATATCGGCGAAACATACAGGTAAACGGTTTGACGACCGGTTCCGAGAACATCCTCACGACGTAGAGAAAGACAACAATAACGCATCTAAACCGGTCGCTAGAATAGGCACTGTAATCTGCCGAATCATTCTAAGTCTTCCAAGTAACATATGGCGGTCTGCGGCCTCTCCCTACATCAAGGAAGCACAGAAAGCCGCAAAACTCTAGAACAAAAATTTATTTCAGCACTCTTAATCTTCACGGCATCAACGAACGCTTTTCATTCAACTAAGGGCGCGTTCGTTTGGAATCAATCAGGGATAAGAATAATTGGAATAGTGCGAGTAAGCGTTTGTTTGGGAGCTATTCTTATTCCGGAATACCTGGATTTCCATTCCTTCTATTCTGCTCCCAGGAACAGAATAGCCGGAATATATTCCGGAATATATTCTTATTCCGGAATAGGAGCGGTGAAAAATGACAAAAAAACGAGTCAAGAACTTTCAATATTTAAAGTAAAACGGAATTTGCTTACTTCATTAATTTTTTCAAGTTGAGAGTAATCATAAATTAACTCCTTGGTGAATTAAAGAAAACTTTCTCATGGTGGTTTCGTATTATTTCTGATTTTAGGTAAGGAACCAACTCCAGATGGTAAGTAAAGCCATCATGTGGATCAAACCGGCCATTGCAATATTTCGTACCCTTTCTAAGGTTCGTCAGAAATTAGAGGAATAACAAGTCAAAAATTTTAACCGAGGACATGCCAGTATGTTACCATGGTAACAAAACGGTTTTGTTTGTATTGTAGTGCACCTTTAGTGGAATGTTGCTACAAAGAATCAAACTTTTTTGAATTGGCTGAGATATCTCTTTTCTTTCATATTTGATCAAAATTTGGTTGAGTATATGACATCACTTCGCTACTTTGCATATTTTAAAAGCTTGAATATCTCTGGAACGAAAAGAGATATTTGAAAATAGTCATTTTTCTTCTAATACAGACTACTTGTTTATGTATTAAAATGGCTTACATAATAAAGGTGCGGTTCTCGTCATAGCACCACATTAAATGACTTAAAAATCACCAACTAAAAAAGAAGACATATACACGACAAATGTTTATTTTCATTTCGGTAACAGAATGCTTCGACACGGCAGACAATTGTGAGGCCATGAAGAAAGCTGGATTTTGTACCTCAACAGTTCCCACCTTTGAGTACGAAGTGAAAACCAATTGCCTTGAAACATGCGGGTTTTGCGGTGAGCTCATAATTAAGCAGAAAAATCCTCCACATCGAATTAAAGAGTTCGATCTATAAAACATGCTAAAAGTATTCTCACATAAACGTGTTAGCTCAATGGTATTTTCAGATAAATGGTTTCTCTAACCTACTTCTAAAGCTTTCAAATGTCGCACTCTATACCTGTCACGAACACACTTGCCTTCTCAATGCATATGCTGATTGGTGTTTTAACTAAAGAAGAATTAAGTGCCATGACGTGGAATTATGATCGTTGTTAAATCTCTTAATCTCCTCTCATTCATTATTCAAAGCCCTACTTTTAAATAAGCCTTACACCTTACACCTTACCCCCCCTCCCCCCCCCCTCCCTCATGCGTCCCTTTCTCAAAAAGTTAGGCCCGGTTTAAACGTCGCATTTTACATGCGCCTAATCAAATACTAATTCTAGTCGACTCGAATGGATACGTTCGGCTGATTTAATTTAAACGTCGCATTTTTTGCCGAATAAAATTGCTGAGCGTGAGTGACGTGTTTTAATTCCATTCGAGCAAACATAGATTATTTAACATAATTTCAATTCGATTCGGCACATGTAAAATGCGGCGTTTAAATAAACTGTCGAACTTCAGTGGCATATTCGAATGGATCAGTCGAGTATTCGACTGACTCGCATCGAATTAAAATATGTCGCATTTCATTGATTTAAACGTCGCATTTTAAATGCACTTAATTGGGCAATTGGATTAGACGCATGTAAAATGCGACGTTTTAAACCGGGTCTTACGTTCAAAAGATCCTGTAAAAGAATATTTGAATTAAAACCTTTGGAGTCGCCGAGCTGTTCTCTTTTACAATAGTTCTCTTTTCGTGGACTGTTGATTTAAGCGGAAATATGTCGTCCATGACTATTCTAGTGAAGAAAATGCACAACTCTAACTGCTTTAAGTGCCCCTCAAAAACAAACCAGACAAGTAATCAAAATTTCCCGACACGCGTTCTTAGAGAAAGTTGCCAAGAAGACATAGCTATGTTGATCGCGTCCTCCCACTCAAATCCGACCGGAAATGAACTTGATTAGTGAACCTCCGTACGTTGGAAAATAGGGCTCATTGTTCGGAAAATCTTACCCTTTTTTTATTTTAATAAATATACCCTCGCAATCTACAATTCTTAAGTTTTTAGAAAATATATACTTTACTTTTAGTCAAATGTCTGACCATAAAGCGACGATAACCAATGATGCCGTCATTTGGAGTATACTGATACCTTAATACCGGACTTGTATTGCATGTTTCATTGATGTTTTTTCCTTTTTTCTCTCTCCTAATTTAGTTCCTGACGAGCCGTGAAGGTCAGTACAAAGGCCGTCTAAAACCATCGTTGGTGTCACAATCTGAAGATGGAATACTTCTTAATTGCTTATATCTGAGCTGTTATAGGTTACTGACGCGATCTGTGTTAGGTTAAACAACAAACGTAAATAAAATGAAAAACGGAGTTTAATATAGCGTGCAATTTCAGCTACATCTGTAGTCAGAAAATGTAAAAGATTGCTCTTTGCAATTAACTCCTTTAGATCAGTTCAATAAAGTGCTAAAGGGAAAAAGCGGTACTGTATTTGACTGTGTTAAATTGATTGTTAATTTTCTGCTAGATTTTATTTTAGAAGACAGTGGAACCCCTTATAAGCGGCCAGTTTTTCAAGGGCGGCCCCTATTATGCGGCCAGTAATCAAAGTCGCTATGAGAGCTTTTCTATTCTATTCTTTTAAGTGGTCAATATCCATTTCCCAGATTGTGGCCGTTTAATACGAGTTGATCTGCACCACTATGCGCTTTATTCAGAATTGAATTCGGTCAGGAAACTGTGAATCAAAATTAGCGGCAGGGATGAGACACTTGTCAGTTCCATTTGCACTTCCATATATTTCCATTTTACGATTAAGCGATATAAAACGAAAGATTTGCATCTTTGTCAACAATATTTACTTTTTTGAATCATCACCGTTTTAGTTTGCGAAGTTGTTTTCAAGCAGATGGTCAAACAGAAAGGCCTTTTTTGTTTTTTCAGCCAAATAGATTTTTAAATTTCCAAAGCCACAATTTTTTTCACATTACGTATTTTACATGGCATCGATTTCTGTAAAATTTTACCAAAATTCTACTTTCAGCTGTATTTTTCCATTCAGTCCTTTCTACAAAAATATTTCAACAAAGTAAATAAAAAGCCTATGATGTCTCTTCAAAATTCGGGTCCATTGCTTTTTCTACCTTCCTTGTCTTCTTTCTTTGAGAAATGGATCAAAATAGGGAGTCCACCTAAAGGAGAATCATTTAAAGTTCTATTTTCTAATTCCTTATTACCTCGCCAAAACCTAACAACTATCGAAATAAATAGGAAAATGGAAATAACAGAGCACAACAGAGCACTCCAGTCATCTGAAAACACTCGAGAAATGTAGA
>JAHPZR010018819.1:10000-12500 GCA_019787425.1 Platygyra sinensis | reverse complement strand
ACAGAAATGCTGCTAACTATAAAATTGTCGTTGGCGATCACAATCGTAACACAAATGAGGGAACAGAAGAAGAGGTGGGAGCCCAAAAGATCATTTCTCATGCACAATACAATACACCAAGACTCAGCAGTGACATCGCCTTGATTCAGCTTTCTAAAGCAGTGAAACTCTCTCAGCGAGTGAATCCAATCTGTCTACCATCTCATGACAGCGATATTCCTACAGGATCGAAATGTTACATCACAGGTGGGCAAGGATCAACGATGGTCTTTAAATTTAAAATCACTTGAGCAGATAAATTAATTAACGTTATTCAGCGACAATGGCCAGAAATCCATTTTTTCTGTTGTTTTTTTGTCTCTAAGAATGCTTTTCACGCACGATGGTTGCTTCGCGGACGACTTTCTATATCCATGTTGTAGTCGTTAGGCTTTGAATTGCTAGACGTAACGAAAAAGAGACAGCTTGATTAGGAAATATGTGTATCTTGCATGTTTGGTGCTTAGTTTTGAAACATTGCTAAGACAGCCCTATCCGACTAAGACTTGCTTTTACGTTCTATTTAAAATTCGCTCGCAAAAGGGAATTTTTCATAAAGGCGTTTATCTTTGTTGCCTAAATTTAGTTAAAACGTAAAAACTACTTCATTACAAGCTATACTGAATTAGATATCATAGTACAGTAACACTTTATTGATGCATTAAAAATATAAAATAAAGTAAATAATTTTATTTGACTGCTAAAACTCTCAGAATGACCAAGTAATGTCTTTTTCCCGTTAGGTTGGGGAAAGATTAAACATCCGGGAAGTTCATATCACATTTTACAGCAGGCTATGATTCCACCCATAGACAACGCAAAGTGCAAACAGAAAATTCAAGCATCTGGAGGTAAAGCCACAAAGACTTCATGCACGTTTTACAAGTGATAGCTTAGAATGCTTTAACATCGAAGGAGTTGAAGCTACTGAAATTAATGAGGAGGCAGCGTGACTGAGTAGTTCGGATTAGTAATCCGGAGGTCACGGGTTCAAGTCTCGCTCTGACCGCTATTAGCTGGAGTTGTTTCTCAGTAGACACCAGTTCAACACCTCGGCCATGTCCGTAAATAGCCAGCTGGTCTGCCTCTCGCCAGTTGGGACATTTAACCATGTTATGTTATGTTCATTTGCATTACTATTTTCATCATTTGGTTGTTTAAATTTATTTTGTTTTCATCATTCGCTTGCGCCTCATACGATCGATTCTATATTCGGACGTATTTCAAACTATAAACCAAAATACTAGAAACTGACTTAACAGTAAAATAAAAAAACTCTTATTTGGTAGTCAACATATACGCACAGAAATAGGCCAATTTCGATGTATTAAAATTCAGCCTAAAACAAAAGACTTCCGTTCGAGGCTCTAGGGAATAACTACAGAGTTTGTGAGGTTTATTCACCAGAGCCTTGTGTTGAGGTCTATTGTTTTAGGCTGAATTTTAATATATCGAAATCGGTCTATTCTAACCATCGCTCGGAAAAACGATTCCACGCGAAGTACATGATAAGCCACTCTATAGATGCCTAGCTTACCTCAATAAAGATTCTAAACACATTATGCTAAATTTGCTACAACTATTTTGTTATCTTCTCTTAGTTTCAATCAGTCTGACCCCACAAATGTTGTGCGCCGGCGTTGAGAATACTATTTTAAGTGGTTGCCATGGTGACAGTGGAGGCCCGTATGTGTGCCTGAATTCAGACCAAAAGACATACACCCTGCACGGTGCCGTTAGTTGGGGATCTGGGACCTGCAATGCTAGACAGCTTTTCACTGTGTTTGCACGAGTGACGAAGTTTCGTGCTTGGATCAAACAGCACACAGGAATAGCAGGAGCAGGTTTGACAAAGGTTGCAATTAATAGCTTTGCTTATTGTTGAGTGCATGTTTTATAACTATTCACTTTTGGCTTTTCAGTTTCAGGCTTGCATATTTGTCGTTTAGTTAAAAAAGAGTAAAGTACAAAACTGACTTTATTTTCTCCTGTACAGGAGGTTCGCCACCACCGCCGCCGTCACCTCCAGTGCCTACCACTCCTGGAAATGTTGGTAGGGGAAATTTTTTAAATACAATCTTATTTACGATCAGTCCTCAACAGAATAAAATAAACTGTATTAATTGCTAATTGGAAGCGTGAAACCTTCACTTGCCTTGTGAAATGTTAACCAGTTCACAGTTGCAATAGCGTAAATAATCTTCAAAAATGTTCTCGAGTTGATCTTGCATTGAGGTTAGAAACTGAACAAGCAATTGTTTTTAAGAGTCTAATAGTACTAAACTAGGTGGATTACATTGTGCTTCTGCAGGTGTGTTTTTCTACTCCAGCTGTTTCTCTCCGTGACCTCATGCTAAAGTAAAACACAACTTTGATCGTTCTCTTTCACAGTATTTGAATGCTCTTTCGATAATGATCTCTGCGGATTCGTTCAATCACCGAACGACAAGTTTGACTGGAC
>JAHPZR010018819.1:0-5000 GCA_019787425.1 Platygyra sinensis | reverse complement strand
AAACCAACCTGTCCTATCGAAAAATCACGATAACGGTCTTTTTCTTTGCAGCTAACAAAAAATATAGACAGCACTAAAGTTGCTTTGAAGTCTTCTAATGCTTAACTCGAGCATTTTGAGTTTGATTCGATCTGGAGCAGCATATTTTGTTGTAAATTACACAAATACTTTCCTACCTGGCGACGGCGATCGACGAGCGAGTTAACGAACGTGGGCAACCCATTTTTGGCGCCAAACCAAAAGCTTGGAGACACAAAACGTTCATATTTTCCTTTTTGTTAATCTGGACGATATGTTTTTGCGACTATAAATCCCTTTTCTTGAATAATGAATGCCTTCTCTAATGAGAAACGTTGTCCTTCTTCAATGGCTTTTCAACATCAGGCTGACTGGTACACAAATTTCCCGCGGTTTCAAGGTGCACAACTTGATCACGTGAGAGTCCAAAGTTCAAGGTGTTGTTTCCCTAGGGCGTCATTGAGTTTTGTTCGCCCTAGGGCGTCATTGCGTTTTGACCAATGGCACGTGACACGTTCTCCTCCAATCAGGAAACGTATTTGAGTTGGGAGGTATAACAATGCAATTTGGCGTGTTAGATATTAAATCTCTTATATTAGTCGTTTTGTTGAGTAGTATCGCTGAGAATTTTTACTCGTTGTTTGTATTTTGCATTGACTCGCCCTACGGCTCGCCAAAATACGGCACAACTCATAAATATATGCAGCGATACTACACAACAAAACGTCTTTATTCCTAACAATGCGATAACTGACATTTCTGACAGGAAAATATGCGTACATCGAAACGTCTTCTCCGAGAGTACAAGGAGACAATGCAAAGCTTGTTAAAGGTGGTTTATCATTCAACACTAAAAAGTGTCTGTCCTTCTACTATCATATGTACGGTGCAACGATGGGGACACTTAACGTATTTGTTGGGCAAAGGAAAGTATTTACGCTGTCAGGTAACCAAGGAAATCTGTGGAAACAAGCAAAGGTCGAAATAACTGAACCTGGAGCCAGTGAGGTAATGAAGCAGTAGATTAAATGTGGTTGAGCGTTATCAATGACAGTTCATAATAGCTTCTTATAAAAATGTTAAAAACATCAAACACTTTGACTAGTAGGTGGCCCTCTTTTTGTGTAAATTTAACCGGCTGAGCAAAAAAGTGATTATAAATTCAAAAACGCCAGTTGAAACCGAGAGAGAGAGACCATTTTCTCATTTGCATTACATAACAAGCAGAAGACAAGTTCTCTTATCTTACGATTATCATACGAGAATGGCTCGACCAATGGACATTGAAAATTTATTTTGAAAATTAGTGTTTTCGCACCATAACATAATACAGAGTGTGATCATTACAATGAGTGCTTATTGATTAATTGAGAGTCTTTCACAAAACTCCTCAAGTATATATCTCCTTCATATTTTCACCATCAGCTTCATAGCTTCATATTTATTGCGTTTTATTTTTATTTGTTTTATTTTCAGTTGATATTCGAAGGAATACGTGGAAGTAGTTACACTGGTGATGCTGCTGTAGACAATGTGGTGCTGAAGAAATGTGATGGCGGGGGAGGAGGAGGAGGAGGCGGAGGCTGTGGTAAGTTTTTGAGAATTCCATCATTCATTACATAAATGACGAATAAACCGAACATTGAAATAAACCTAGTTATCAACTTGAAGTTGATAAGGGATTACAATCCAGCCAGTATCGAGTGTGGAAAGAGATTAGCTGTCATAGTCTACATCAGTATCAGCTGGCAGAAGTTAAAAAGATTTAAAAGGTGGTATATTCTGTTCTTTCAGTGCTATTTTATTTTAGTTTTACACGTCCAACCACGACAAATAAGGTCATTGCTATTATTTTCGTGGTGTTTAATATAGCTTGTTAACTCGTTAAGATGCCTCCGAGGAGTTACGGACTATGTTACTGACGCAATCGATGACACAATGGTGACTGGCTAAGCCACTAACCAATACAAAAAAGTGATGAAAAATTGGGAAATTTCTCAATGGGAATCCTCTGACCTAGAAATTACATTGAAACATGTTTCGTGTTTCCGTCAAGTTAAAGAGACACGAGCTGAGTGGAATTTTGGGAGAACGAGAAGTGCTGTGGAAACACGAACCGACAGGCGAGTGTTTCCACACGAAGCTCTTTCTTCGAGTTTAATTCTCTCAAGCTCTCACGAGTGTTTCTATAACTCAGTAGAAACACGGAGAACTATTTTTTCCATTTCTTTTAGAAAAATCCGCGGCGACGAAAGAAAACTGTTGTAAATTCTCTTTGCTGGTGTAATCATTACGTGAACAGCTCGTGCTGGTTTTGTGTGTTTATCGAGTTATGGAATTATAGCTTTTAGCGTGCGCCTTCTTGCAGACTGTTTTCTCATTAATATTCGCAACAACTTAAGGTTCAACTGTTGCTCCACCAGCCACGACAGCGGCGCCTACACCACCAGCACCAATCACTGCAGCACCGCCAGTAGGTAAGAAAACATCGATCTTCGCCTTGACAAACTGGTTAGTTAACTATGTAGTTAAAATCTAAGGGTTGAACTTACTTATGGAGGCGCTATTATGAGTTGCGTGTCATAAAATACGGCATGGGTGTTTTTTTTTTTGGCTATTTAGCGAATCGTAACTTACTGCGGATTCTGGCGAATTTAACCTGGACGGTATCTAGTGGAAAAAGTCATTCGCATGGGTCGGTAAAAACTTTAACGTTAAGATAATGGACTTACTGAAACTACTGTGAAATAGGATGTAATATATAGCCTATTTAGCGCATCACGATTTGCACATTTATTGGTTTATTCTGAGTATTGTTTTATTTTCTTTTAATTGCTTAGCCTTTAGCTGCAACTTTGATAACTCCTTGTGCGGATTTGCTCAGGACACCAATGATAAGTTTAACTGGACTCGACAGAAAGGAAGCACTCCGTCTTCTAATACGGGACCATCCAATGACCACACCACAGGAAATGCGGGTATGAAAATGATTTGTCCGTAATTGCGTATCCCTTGTCTACTTCCGTTATATACTGACCACTTGTTTCATTTGCGATCAACCCTTTGAGAGTCGGCCGGTTTTGGTTTATTTGACTAAAGTGTCGAAGGGAGCATTTTCTTGACCATTTCCGAGGTAATGGTTTCATAACTTTTGGACCCAATTCTGTTGAGATAAACTGTTTTCAGATGGTTTGGCTCGAAACGTGTCTCATCGTATCCAAGCCTGGATTAACAATTTAAACAATTGGTTTGTTTTCGTGTGAAACATTGAGTCTGTAGTTTCTCTTATGGCGCTATGTATGAAGCTAAGTAACAACATAACTAATAACAGGAAGTTTAAACACTGCAACATAGGATAATAAGTTATAGAATGTTACAATAATAGGAACTAAATTTAACTCAGAATGCGAAAGTTCATTAAGAAATTAAATTTAGGTAAATTTAGGCAAGATGCAGTCAAAGTGGTTTCTTCTGACCTTTTCAGTTTAGATCGACCGAATAGATCCAGTCGACGTTATCCTTACTGATGCATCTGTTAAATTAAAGTTGTGAAGTAAACCAACTAAAACGTGTAGGACATGAAAAAAAAAAAAAGAAAAGAAAAGAAAGAAAGCAAGTGAGCCAGTCCAGGAACTTTTCGGGTTAACGAAGTTTAGTTCATCAGAATCGAATTATTCATTCTTTCGAATTTCACATGTGTGGTGTAATTTCCTGTTTCAATAAAATGTTCGGAACTCGTTACAGTTTAATTCATTTACGAATGCCGTGGTGTTATATTCAAAAAAGCAGAACATCCTCAATGGCGTATCCAAAATCAGTTTCAAAATGCATGAACTCACTCTGCCGGAGTTGGTTGTGTGACACCAAAGCTAGTATCTTTTCAAAAACCAAGAACATTTTCTTCAATTAAACTCAAAGAGATATATTAAGTTCGCAGTGGACAAAAACCAGAATTAACGATGACATAAATAAATGCCAAAAGCCAAAACCATGGAGTAGTTTTAACAGGAGTCGCAAAAGCATTTTTTTCTATCTTAACAGGATACTACATGTACATAGAAACATCATATCCCCGACAGCAAGGTGACAATGCAAAGCTAAACAGTCCCAAGCTGCAATTCAGTGGGAACATGTGTCTTCAGTTTTTTTATCACATGTATGGTAGTGACATGGGGGAATTAAAGGTGGAAGTAAATGGAGTCAACGTGTTCAGTAAAAGTGGAGACCAAGGCAACACTTGGCATGAACTGAAAAAAGATTTAAATTTATCGGGAATGTACACGGTGAGTAGTTTTCGAGGCCGCTTTTAAGTTGCTTCGTATATAACTGTTGTAATAAAAACGTTACTATAATGTCTTGGCGACGTTTTGTATGTAGTGGGTCACAGTAGATGACTTCAAGGTTAAACATTGCCACGAGTTAGGTTCAATGTATTAGAATAACAAGGCAACAGCGCTTTCAAAGAGTCCAGGGTAAAACTTATTCACCAATTGTTAACGGTTCTCCTTACTGAGGGAAGTACAACTCAGTTCAGTCGCAAATAGGTGTCTGTTAGAATGCTGTTCGAGTGAGGACTTTGGATCAACCATCGAGACATCGCGTATGACTCCAGGTTAAACTTAATCGGCTAATCTACAGATTCATTACTACAAAAAACGAAAGGATGAAATCTTATTTATTTCTTCCTTTTTATTGGCTGAGAGTCCATCAGGTGACCTGTACATGAAAATAACTGCACGATACTCTGCTCATGCGTACATGTAACTGCATTCGCGCTCTTGTAAGATGAAAACAAACGCCGTGAACGAGTGATTAAACAATTATTGAACTCGACTATCGCAAAGTAAATCAAAGTATGGTATTTTCAGTGTCCTCGCAGATCACTGAATTGTCTCTCTCAACCTTGGACGTTGGTAAATGTTTTTACCAGATGACTATTTTCGTTTATAAGAAAAGACCATTTTATGATACTCATCGCGAAG
>JAHPZR010018817.1:5000-13104 GCA_019787425.1 Platygyra sinensis | reverse complement strand
ACTTTACTCTGATGGCTGATAGTATACGAGTAGCTCAGCCAATCAGATTGCAGCATTTGCAGTAGTATACTAGTAGAATTCTACTAAAGCAGATTAGATCCTCTACAGCGAGAAGATCCGGTACTTCTGTTTTGTCACGGTGGTTCTTGCAAAAATTTACGTCTGCTTACAATGACCTGCTAGCGCCACTGACTCCCTATGATCCGCTAATTTCCTTTGTTTGCCTTCCAAAGAGGTTTTAAGGAAGTCCTCCACGTCAAAACATACATATAAATACCACTTCCTCTCAGAATTTGCTTTTCTTTTACAAATACCATGTAAAATCCGTCATGGTCTGTACGAAACAAACGTTTAATCAGTGAAAATTCCAGTGCAAGAATCTAGCCAATTAAGTCTGTAAAGCCACCTCAAGTTGTGCTTCGCCATATTTTTTTTTGATTATATATAAACTGCCACATAAACAAAGTGCACTCATCTAACCAAAAATGTGGTGAATTTGAGGTACATTGAATGCTTTTCTCTCCCTTACTAATGGTCAAAACTGAAAGTACATGTTCACGTGGAGAAGTCTCTATTACTGGTCCCTTAACCATTTTCCAGAGCCCTTTGTGTGAATATATTTCAGTTGTCAAGAAACCTACAATGCAGTTGCAGGAGCCAGAGTATCATTTAACGTCGCAAATGGATTCTGTTCATGACAGACTTAAGGCCCGTTTCCACGAGCGATTTTTGTCGAGGCAACTCGATGCAATTTTTGTCGCGCTAAAGTTGCATCAAGTTTCAAACATGTTCGAAGAAACCCTTGCGATATCACGCGACAAATCGCACTGAAAATCGCACCTGGTTTACACGTGCAATTTTGAAGTTGCAACTTTAGCGCAATAAAAATTGAACTAGTTGCCGCGACAAAAATTGCCTGTGTAAACGGGCTTTTAAAGTGATTCCTCGGTATTGCATTGTGCATCCCTACTGCGCACGATTTTCTCGTCATAAGCGCGCGCGTAAGTTAGCGCGTGCACGTACTCAACGAAAAACATTCCCCTCAAGCTAAGCTAGAGAGCGAAATAAATGTTCGTTTTCTTTTAAACGAGAATTGTGATCTACATTTTTTATTGCATAATAATAGTGTACATACTATCCTCCTTAATTTAAAAGAAAACTGAAAAAAATTATCGAAAGAAAAAAGAGATATAGGTTAAAGAGTGCACGAAACCGTTACTCTGTGTTGCAAATTATGACCGCGGAAATAAAGACCAAACGAACGCTTTTCGTTCACGTCGTTTGAAAACATAGTATGATGTTTCCTCAAATTTGATACCACATTGTTCTATATGCTCGACACTTTCTACCTGTCAAGTTTTTTTTTATCGAATATTACTTTAATAAACTATGTTTTGAGGTACCGCAAAATGTAACGTGGACCGGTGAATAACACGCGTGATTAGCATGAATACAGGCCTAAATGGCCCATCGCATCCCTTAATCACGGAGCGATCCTATATAACGAGGCTGAGGTGTTCAGCCTGTCAATCGCAAATCCCAACGGATGGCTAATGCTCCCATTTGATTGGCTGATTCACTCAAGTCTAATTTTAGCGAGTTGCCACAGGATTCTGTTTTTCTGCCGGTTTTCTGCGGTTGAGAAATAAAGTTGAAAACTAGAATTCGTAAAAAATACTAAAAGAATGCGAAGGCAATATATTTTACCTACGGTAATATGGTTATTCTTCAGCCAGTTATCTAAAACGAGAGATTCCGTAACGTCAACATTAGCTGCTGTTGTACTCTTGCAGTTGAAATTCAGTCAACCTTTTACGAACGTAATCAGTTGTTTTATGGCATTCAGCCTTCAGTCTTTCATTTCCTTTCTAACGTCAATATTCTGGCGAAATCTCACTTTGCCATTTTTCAAGTTCTGTTGTTTCTTCGTAGTACTTGTTGTTTTCAATTTCTTTGCTCTGAATATGGAACAGTTTGAGGAATAACTCAGTGTTGTTAAATTTGCATTTTGTTTGCATCATCATATCGCTCATAAACCTGAATAATTAACAATTATTCTTTGAAATCGAGGTAAATATTCTGCCACTATTCACCGAGATTGAGAAGAATAATTGTTTTAGTATATACACAGGAAGTGATCTCAACAACATTTCAGAAGGAAACCATTAAAAATCGATTTAATAGGCCTCTCAATTCATGCTCGGAAAACGTGCAAGCTGTACAAAGCATGCGCGAATTCGCGAAACTATTTACAGAATCTTTGAACATGGAAAATCTATAGTTAATCTTCGAAAAAACCTCGTGACAGTCTAGAATATTGGTCCTTAAACACCGTTGAAATCAATGTGAATCAAAAGAATGCTTTATTCAAAAGTATGCTCTAGTTTTGTTTGGCTTACGCATTATTCACTCGGTAGGGGGTGAATAATGCTCATTAGCCAGAGATAGCGAACCAATCAGATTGCTTAAAACACCAAGATCACTGAGTGTGTATATACTAATTTTAAATATCCCACCAAAATCCGTCTGTGTTTACGGGCTAACCAAAATCACCTATTACGAGATTTCGTTTCGTTCCCAGCATGCTAAGATAAATGGAAACAGATAGCTCGCAGGCATCAGCTTTGTTATTTTAGTTAGCGGCGCAATTTGAATGTTCCACGTGCAGCGACGACGAAGATAATTCATCGTTTTTGGTCCTCCAAAGCCATCATCTAAAGTGTTAATAGAAGTTTTGTTTCCACTGTATTTTTATTATTTACCTTAAATAATTCTACGTAAATGACTCCGTTGGTTTGCGAAAAAAACGCTATTTCTCCACGACTTCTATGTTATGCGACCGTTACTCTGGCTTTCCACCATTGCACAGGAAAGCCAACAAAGTGCTTCAAGGGGTGTGTCCTTGCCTTTTATAGGATCGCTCCGTGTTTAAAACGAGAATGGTGACCTATCGTTTTTACTGTATTTTTCGAAACAGTGCTTGGTAGAGAACATTTAGGGAAAGTTTAAAAAAGATTCATCGGTAACTTTTATTTCTGAGGAATCACCTTAATTCAGGCCTGGATTTCATATGAGTTATGGCATGCAATAACATAGCCAGTTACTACATGTATCCTGAACACTTTCTCGCGTACAATCACAGTGAGATTCCATTCATACAGTTGCCTCAATTTTTTATCCCCGCAAACATATCACTAGTGACTCAATCAATTTCGTCTATTATTCAACTTAGACCGTTCTTCCGAAAAATTGGAAAATTTATTCCTATATTGTGTAATCAGCCTTGCTAATTTTCGTCTGTCATTGTAAAGAGCCTCCAAATGGCTCAGTGAAACACCCACAATAGAACTCTGTGCTCTGTGTACTAGCTAGTACTCTGTGCACACATATCACTAGTACTCTGGGTGTATATGGAAACCAACTGATGAGTGGGCTAATTAACTTTATGTTAGCCTACGAAACAGATTGTAGTCAAGATCTGAGGAGTCGATCCTTGAAACAATTTGCTATCACTAGTAACTAGATGTTTATCTCCTCCAAAATGGTGGCCAGTGATATGTGTATTCCCAATGCACCCCCCACCCCTCTACTAAAAATAAACAAAATCCTCCTCGTCGTTTGGTCGCTTATCGGACCACCGAAAAACTCAACACAAATCCCAATTTTCATAGTTTATAAAGCTTACGTATCTGCTACTAGAACTGTGTTTGTGCCACTGGTGTTCTCTGCGAGCAGGATATAATGAATTTAAATTTGAACGCCAAATGGATCTAGATATATTTCAATTCTGCAATCAGTGAGTTTCACGGCATCGTATTTCCTATACGACATGGCAAAACGGAAATTCGAACTTCCAGTTTCGTTTTTCTTTTACCCACGAATTCGGGACACGTTTTTCGTTTTCCTACTACATTGAAAATGGAATTCTAACTTCTGTTTCCGGTTTTCTTTTTCTCGCAACTTTGGACAACAAACTACTAATTGTCATTTTTTTTTTTCGTCTTTCGTTTTGATAAAATATTAAAAATCGGAATTTGACATTCGATTTTTATTTTTCGTTTCTGTGTTTTTGTTACTTCGGTTTTTTACCTGAACCAGAGGACTGTTGGAAATTCCTGTCGCCAACAATTTCTTTTAATTCTGGAAGCCACATCCCTGATGACGTAATTGTCCGCCATTTTCTTGTTGAGGAAAATAATAGTTATGAAGACCCTCTCGAGGTAATCAAGAACCGTTACCCGAATCTAAGCGAAGATCCACAGTTTGCTAAGTATAAAATGTTTTTTCCAGTTGTCATGGTATCAAGAAGAGAAGGTCAGTTGCGGACGCAAAATGAGTAAAATGAGGACTGTGGACTGGGGTGAAATAAAATGGGGTGAAATGCAGACTGAAGGTAAAAATGCAGACTGTAGACTTTTTAACTGAGTCGTCTTACCGTTTTCAATACTGAAAGCAAACTGTAAACAGGCAAACCCGGGCGTTATTTAGGCTTGAGTGATATTCAGGCCAACCGCGTATCGGAGAATTGCAAACTTTCACTACGATTAGCCTGTATAACCCTATTTCCTGTTAGAAAATGATGATGGAAATAACACCGTCAATATAAACTAAACAGGTCAGTCGTCTGCAGTCTGCATTTTACCCTCAGTCTGCATCTTATCCTCCTTCAGTCCGCAGTCTGCGTTTTACATTGAAGTAGAAGGTGCTATATTGGAGGTTCGACTGTAGGTTCAAAATTCGAATTATGACTTGCCTTAGTACTAAAACGTTTTGACTTTATAGCGGAACCTAAAAAGCCATTTCATTCCGTGATTTGTTATACATAATTCCATTTCCTTGCTGACATCGACATCGTAGAAGCCCTATAAAACAGAAGGCTTTTATTAACAGGTCGATACGGTTTGTAGCGGGCTGAAAAATATTGTAACCATAATTTTTCCATAAATAGAGCTGCACAGTATTTTTGTGCTCTTTGTTGTAATCACAACTCCTTATATGCAGTCCGTTACATACAGTTGGCTCAGTGTGACGTCCATTTTGAGGGTCGTAAGCGGGGGGAGGGGGGGGGGGATATACAAACCGAAAGAGCGTTAGCGTTTGCTTAATAGGCTACTGTCTTGAGATAACATAATAGAACATGAAAACCAGAAACAAAAATCGAAGTTCAAATTCCGTTTTTCCATGCCATACGAAAACAGAAGATGCAAAACGGAAATGGCAATTGCAATTCTGTTGCCTGAGAAGTAATGGAAAACTGAAAAACGAAAATAGAAGTTCCAATTTGTACTTGGAAAACGAAAACAAAAATAAAGATTTAATTTCCCATTTCCGACGTCGTGGGTAAACGAAAAACGAAACTGGAAGTTTGAATTCCGTTTTCCCATGTCGTAGAAAAACGGTTGGCACCTTGGTACACGCATTCTTTTCGTTTTCCGTATTCAGGAAAATACGCTAAGGACTACAGCTACGGAGGGAACGAAAAGACACAATTGTCGCATAATTATTTTTTCAATGCCTTTAATTTATTGATCATTCCCACAAATTATTCTATTTTCTTCGACATCTTCAGGAAGATGAAATTGAGATTTAATTCGATTACCACTAAGAAACCACAACAGGTAGGGTAAGGTTAGTTCTTGGACATTTCACTGTTGATCCAGGGCAACAGGTATTTCACTTTGGCGTAGACACCAAACTTCCCAGGAGAAGCACATCCATACCCCCAGCTTGTGGCGCCGTGAAGATAAAACTTCCCACCAGTCTCACACACCATCGGTCCTCCACTATCTCCCTGACAGGAGTCAATTCCACCCTGGTCCAGGCCCGCGCAGATCATGGAGTCATGGATCTTTCCTGGGTAGGCATTATCACACCGGGCGCGACTGACTACGGGAACTTGAACCTGTTGAAGAATGTCTGGTGTGGCTCCACCGGAAGCAAGTCTGCCCCAGCCCGTGATCCAACATTTGGTACCGTCAGTTGGGGCGGGGTTGGAATGGGGAAGACAAACCAGATTTACGTACCTAACAGACGGGAAAGAAAACACAGCATTGTCGCAGAGAGAGGTGGCACTTCTTGTCTGAGCTGAGAGGAAAACTGAGCTTTTCCGACAGTTTTACTACAAACTACCAGAGTCAGAGAATCCCTCAGTAAAGTAGAACAAGCCTAATCTACATGAACGAAAAGCCCAAATAAAGTGTTGTTCCTCTTATAACAACTTCATTCCGGTGAACATTGATTCTACTGTCAACTTAACTCGATCGTTATTCCCGTGAATGTTTTATTTGTGACTTACTTGTGTCTGTTAAACGACGGAAGACGTTAATAATAGTAACGATTATAATAAACAGGCTCTTAACAAAAATGTATGAATCATCACATCGAGGCCTTAATGCTTTATAAATAAAATGCCTTATTCTTAAAGCGATCTCAGAGTAAAAGGAGGAAATGTTTCTAGTTTTCTTTTAAAACATTCCACTGATGAGTCGCATAAAAACCTAGGTGCGATAACGGAGAAAGATCTGTGGCCTTAAGCAGTCGTTTTAGTCTTTGCAACAGACGGCAGATTTTAGCTACTTAACCACAGTAATTAATGCTAAGACCTGTGATGAAATAACGTTGTTTAAATAGACTGAAGCACGACCATGAAGAGCTTTGAATTTCAAGAATACCTTTTTCTTTATTAGGCAGCCAATATATTTCTTAATATTGGAGTGTTAATTAAGGGTTCTGACAGTAAGCCTTGCAGCTATATTTAGTTGGGCAAGATTCTCAGTCTGTATAATTACCCCACATTTACATTAAATTCACAGATATCATTAATAGCTCTTCATCGTGATCTTTTTGTTTCTTTATGTTTATTCCTGACGTCAGTTTCCAAACGTAACTTACATTTCAAACTTTCGTAAGAGAAAGATTTTAGATTCTGCCGCCTCTGCCACTTTCGCCCCTTTCTTTGACTACTTTTTTGTTCATTATCATGTTTAAGGATTAAAAAAAGCAGTCCTAAGGAAATACCTGGGCTGATTGGTTTAAAATCGTGTTTCTATTTAACAAATTGACGTCAGTTTTTCATGCGTCTGTCCTGTTATGGATCATGAATTTTGTCATAACATTGTCCGAAGCGCAGACTACTTTGACAATATTATGACGAAATTCATTGTCAATAACAGGACAGACGCATTAAAAGCTGACATCAATTTGTTTTTTACGATAACAGATTGTCGACTTGCGCGCTCTCGCTCGCTGACGTGTCGAATGAATTTCAAATTCATGTGTCTGTCCGCATATTGACAATAAAAATTAACCAATGAGCGCGCGTGAATTTTTGCAGTTATCGTAAAAAACTTAATGGAAACACAGAACTAGCACGAGCTGTTGACGTATTATTATTACCTAAGAATTTACATTTTGATGATCAAAGTAAAGAAGTTGTTTTCCCTTTTTCGTTGCGGAGTTTTCTAAAAGAAGTAGGAAACATGTTCTCCGTGTTTTTATCGAGTTGTAAAAACACTCGTGAAAGTTTGGGAGAATTTGAAAGAGCTGTGGAGACACTTGCCTGCTGCTCGTGTTCTCACAACATTTCTCGTTCTCCCAAACTTACACTCGTGTTTCTATAACTCGATATTTAATTGTAATTTTTAATTATAATTTTCACTTTCATTTATTTTTAAGGGAGTCTTCATATGGAGATAACCTCTTAACTTCCTCAGGTTTCTGATCTAGAATCATCTTTTTCCCGTTATTTCTTAGCTTTTTAACTGTATATATAGTCTGCTTCTTGAATACATAAAGTAAGTATGTAAAGAAACACGGTACATGTTTTCTATTTCCTAAGCAATAGTAAGAGACAGTCGAATAACTGTGGAATGAGAAGTTCAACGGTGTAATACTAACCTGTTTAACTGAGCTGGTTTTTCCAGTTTGAGCAAAGCAATATCGTGACTGTATGTTGTCGGGCTGTGGTAAGATGGATGAGTTATAACTTTGCTTACTTTGATGTCCTGCTCATTTCCATCATTGTTAGTACGATGGTGGGCGCCAGCTCTAAGAATAAACGATCAAATGCTTAATTAAATTAGTGGTCGATCCATGGATTAACTGG
>JAHPZR010018816.1:0-35851 GCA_019787425.1 Platygyra sinensis | reverse complement strand
AACGGGACATTTCAGATCATTTTACATGAGCGGCAGCCCTGACACTCTGATGCAGGTTGACAATTTCCGTGAGCTTCAGCATCAAGAGATGATCACAGATCTTCTTCGTTACTTTCTATCATGTAGACTACTTACCAAGCTGATCCTGACAACCCTGTTGCGTACATTGCACAGTCTAACACGCCCATGTCCTTCAGAGCACAGAACACACCACTGAGTGACACCATGGCACGAAAACCCCCACCGGACCCAAGAATGGCGACATTAGGCACCTGAAAACCAATCAAATACGAACTTTTAGAAAGGCCCTCATATCAACCAGCATTCATTACGCACCTATTAGTTTCCGGCGGCCATTTCAGTGCATTCTAAAATGGCGTCTCGAGAAGCTAGCATTCACAGATGGCATGTGCAATATTTGGTTTTCACCTAAACTATGCATACCTTTTAAGGTTGTCAGTAAAAGTAAAAGTAGCGTTATGCTTCATAGATGTCCTGAAAAAACCAGCTCGTGTACAAATTCCTCTCACCCCCTCTCCTATATCCATCGCATGAAAAACTGAATTCCGAGTTCCGTAGTTCCGTGATAAAAATCATCAACGCCCTGGAAGGAGAGACTCGCACGTGAAAAAGTCGTGGATGGTCGTCGCCCCAGGGATGCAATTCTCAGAATTTGGTCTCACTTAGGTTGTTCAGGACTAAACAGCACTATTTTTAGCTGTGAAGGTATCTTTTCGGCTGCCGCTCGACGAAAGAAAACGTTTTACTGTGTTTGTTTCAAAGTGGAATCGTTTAGGGGTCAAAAAAGACAAACCACGCTCAGATTGGTACTTGTCACCTTAAATATTGGAGTTTCATCCCCCAAGGAACCAACAGACAAAACTGTTGCAATGTGAACTGCTTGAATTGACGAGGACTGTGATGAGGTCTAATCTCCTATGTAGGCTAAGCCAGAAGCTTATCACCTTGAATTTTAGGTGATAAGCTTCTGGCTAAG
This sequence comes from Platygyra sinensis, assembly GCA_019787425.1. Lineage (NCBI taxonomy): Eukaryota > Metazoa > Cnidaria > Anthozoa > Scleractinia > Merulinidae > Platygyra > Platygyra sinensis. The sequence goes on along the minus strand of JAHPZR010018816.1, from coordinate 34,854 downwards.
CTAATTCAAAATTCTCGAATTCTGTCACGTAGAATCAGCAATTTTATTCTTGGCCAACTTTTTCTGAACGTAATCTAGTGGTTCGGGAGAACTCAAAATTCTGCGGGTAGGACTTTCTTGGTTATGAATCCTCCCACACTCACTCATATTGTTTACCGGGGTATCCGAAAACATAGCAGCATTTTTCTACGAAAGCATTTTGATAAGCAGGCATGCTTAGCCGTCCAGTCGTAGCAGTGGTAGTAATATCAAACCCATTTCTAAGTTTTCACTTACTTCCTCTATTGTTTGTGGTCTTCGATCCCCGAGAAGTGACCCCATGGCCTCAAACGCATATTCTTTCCTTCTCATAATAAATTTCTTCTCCTCCTCGCAAAGGTCTGTAGTATAACGCATGTCTGTTGGAGCGGTGCTACAAAAAGAAAAAAAGAAAATTTTGGATACTTGCTGTCAGACTTTTCAGCATCGAAATAACTTTTTTTAATATAAACATTTTCTTTTGACCATGTGATACGACCCAAGTTAGTATGCGAAACACGACTTTAACGACCCAGAAAGCAAAGAAAACTTGAAACCTTACCAATTTTCCACCTTCATTTCCACGTCAACTGTGGACACCTACGTTGAAAGTTAAAGACGGTCAGCTTTGAATTACACTTACACAAAACCCAAAATGGCGGGAAACGTAACCCACAACTTTACCTCACGAAATTTGAACGTCTTCGCGGAAGTCTTGTTTATTTCCAAAGTTCCAAGATCGAAAGTTTCTGTCTCCACGAAATCATCACTCAAGATGTCCGACTCCATCAGTGTTATTTCTGAAAATCAAAAATACAGAAGCTGTGTAAAGGTGGCCGCCGACCAATAAAAGAACTCTTTTTTCTTGCTGAGTTCACCATCTTAGTTTTAAACGCCTGAAAAAGCCTGGGTAGAGGCTCTCGATGGGGTTAACAGTTAGCCGAAAGACGCCTAAAATAATTAGCCGTCGGGCGTAAAAATTGGAAAATTTTGACGGTTTGTCTTACAAAAATATTTACCATAAAAAAAATTAGCTACGAAAGATCTCTTATCAAGACCCCGATTTTGTGTCTTGTTTAGTACCTTCTGAGCTTCTGAGCTATTTAACAAGTCGACGTCAGTTTTTCATGCGGCTGTCTTGTTACTGATAATGAATTTCGTCATAGCATTGTCAAAGTAGCTTTGGATCCACAAGGCGATAGCCGAGTGGATCCGCAAACCACTTTGACAATGCTATGACGAAATTCATTGTCAATAACAGGACAGACGCATGAAATACTGACATCAATTTGTTTGTTACGATAACAATTTGTCAAATTGTCCGGTCTCGTTCGCTGACGCATCGCATAAATTATAAATTCATGTGTCTGTCCGCTTATTGAGAATAAAAATTAGCCAATGAGGGCGCGAGAATTTCTGCGGTTATCGTAAAAGTAGTTTATACTGACACCTCTTTTCTGTCTCCTAAGACCTCTAATATGTTTTACAGGAATCAAATGAATTTTAACTTTTCACGCAACGCTACGCTCTTGGTAGAAAGGACCCTTTCTCTACAGAGAACACAGAGACAGAGAGGACAAGACTGGACAATAAGCGCTCCCAGATTCCAGGAGGAATGACAGGCGCCGTATTTTGTTCGTTAGCTACTTACGTAACAAGTTCAACTGCTCTGCATCGAGATAAAAATAGAAAGCTTCATTCCATACTGGATTGTTGGTGTTACGTTGAACTTTTGTTCTTCGTTTGCCGTTTGGTGACGTTGGAATTAACAACTTGACATACGGATCTGGGGTATCAACTAACAAAGACAAGGAAACATGATACTGATATACGTTAAAATGAAATTTATAACAGCGTTCTCTAGTACAATACAATACAATTCAATGCCGGTTTAATGTAAAAAGAAGATTAAAAACTATGTGCTAGTGAGAACTCAAATCAAATCGAGGAAAAAGCTAGGAAAGAATCGTTACTACTCCGAATACGGTCACTGAAATTGTGGAAATGTTTATTTAAAATTAAGGAAATCCTTAAAGAGGTCCTTAAACCAAAATGAAGACAGAATTATCTGAAAATAATAGGGAACAAGAACGAACACATCAAAACTGGAAGAATTCCATTCGTTTATTTCTGAATTATGTAAAAGTAATCGTATGAATGTGAGTACTACTTGGAAATTCTCTCAAAATTACACGAGCTTTCAGGCGAGTGCAATTTGAACGAATTTCAATATTGCCAGTCGAGTAAATCCCTAATTGCTTCAGCTTCATACGATTACTCAGTTATTATATGACTTGTTTTGTAGCCGCAAGTTTCTTTAGCCGTGTTTCAGCGAAGCGTCCGAAATTTTGGTCCGAAAGTTGGTAGAAAACTAAACATCCGTATTAAAACGTCTGAAATGCTTTGCTGGTAATGTATCATAGGCCAAAATGTGCTCAGATATCCTCTACATCAACAACATCAACATTTATTTACTGACCACAAAGAAATAAAAGATAAAAGATAAAAGTAATACATTAGTTTGGAAACTCATAAATAAGGTATTAGCTGCCTGTAACAACCATAACGGCTACGAAAATTCATATTTTCTCGCCAACGTGTAATGTTCTTTTTATTATATGGAGAAACCAATTCAACAAAAGCAAAAGGCATGAATCGTGGCGTCATTGCACGATACGACACTCACAAAGGTGACATACGGAAAATACGCCACTCGGGTCCCGGATGAAGTGGCGTATGGAGTCTACGAGTGGTTTAGTTCCCAGTAAAACACTCTCCTCCATATAATAAAAATATATACCACAGAATTACAAACTAACATTACACCAGTGCAAGGGGAAAAAGAACAAGAAGAAAACAAAAATACTAACGATTCTTACCAAAAAAAAACGATTTTGTTTTTTTGACGCTTTTCACTCCCAGCAAATGTCTTAGTCAACTATCTGGTTGAAGATATGATAGTTGTCTTGATTGACGGAGCAAGAGTCAAGATTATACTTACGGAAGTCATCAAATGAACCTAGTGTGATATTGTGTCCTCGAAGTACTGTGATTTTCAGTAATAAACATGGACGATACGAAGCCTGTAAATTAGACAGTAAAAAGACTTTGTTAAGACAAACATCATAAGGGAACAAGAAATCTCTTTGCTTAATTTCTCTTTCTTTCTCGTTTTGTGTGGCTCTCTATGGACTTCCTCATATTAATGCCTATGCTGATTACAGAGGTGGAATTTATCTAGCAAACTGATAAAAGGTAACGAATTTTGCATGGTTGGGTCAGTGAAAGTGTTAAATGTCTTTACTTAAAATTTACACGTCGGACTCGGGCAATGGTGGCCCAGATTGCCGTGACCTCCTTTAGATTCCTTAGCGTGAAACAGCCATGGACATAACTCCCACTGAATGGTAGAGAGACAGTAGGAGCTGAGTGTTGTGTTCAAGAACACAAAGACCGGAGTCTATCACGCTACAACTTTTAAACAACGCCCGCCCATTATTGATAATGTTAAGGAAGTATTCTATTGGAGTTAACACGGTTTGGGTTGAAACGTTAACGTTTCTCAATTGAACACTTTTCCAACCACTTTCAGTTGAAACGCGTCAACTCCTGGGACTAGTCCTTACGTGAGTTACAATCACGTGACATAATCAGGTAAATCCTCTTTTTCAACCGTTTCAACCTGGTTTGAGGCCGGTTAAAAAAGTTGACAAACCAACTGAAAACGAGTTATCCCCAATAGAACACGCAAAACCCAACCAAACCAACCAAGCAGAAACGGTTGATCTCAACAGAACACTACATAAATGTTATAAAGTAAAAGTGAACGACATGATAGCAAGCGATTTGAGTGAAAAAAAATAGGAAGAGTTAAAGTCTTGAAACGTGCTTTTGTTAATGAACACAACACTCGTCTCGCCTCCAAATTCCGCGCGGAACAATTAGTCTTTTCGATTGCGTGAGAAAAGAAAAACCATTCATAATTCCTTAAACAAATTATTCTTAGGCGATAGTAAGCTTGAAATGAAATTTTAAAAAAATCTCGTTATTTAAGTGTCAAAGTGTTAGCACTGCTGTACTAATTGTGGGCACAGAAATAAGCAAACAAATTAAAGGTAAATTAAATAGAAACTTATTTAAAGTGTACCTGTAAACATTTAGGACAAGAATCGGGTTTCTTTATAAAGTCGTTTTGCGATCTTGTAGTCGTGATAGGCTCGAGAGTTGAAGGACCTGTTCCTCTCTCATCTGAAACAAATGTATCAATAAAATCAGTAACAGTTTAGTTTCAGAGCTTTCCTGATGCACACCACAGAGGGAAATGGAGCAGCCGATTACTCTCCTTCGTCCTGGCTCAGTGGTATATATCTTGCGAGAAAAACAAATGTACACGCGCGCGTCATCTGTACATCACAGTCTTCAGATGTCGTTCATGCCCAGAAACTCTATTACATATTACATATTACATATTACTTTTGTTCCACTTTCTATAAACTATGCTCTTGGTTTGGTTAATAATATAAACTTAAGCCTGCATGGAAAACTTTTTTCTTATGTTACTAAAATGCTAGCAACAGCAAATCAGCAGCAAACACTTTTATTTCACCCTGAGAGTCAGAAATTAAAATGTTTAACATTGTAAAAACAAAATGATAGAGGTCCTGGCTACCCAAAAGTTATTTATTAGTTTATTTATTAAGCCGGATGGCTCAAGTTAGGGATGTCTTCGCCACAGAAAAATCTACTGATACTACGGAGCTGTGTTAAACTTAACGAGAGTAGTTCACTGGTCTATCTTGGCTCAATTGCAAAGTCAGCAAGGCAACAAAGACAAAAATTAAGAAAAACGAAATTTTGGACATAGTACACAGAAGAAATACTTTTCCGTAGAACTGTACTTTATTGAAAGTATATATTTTTCGAATTTCTTGCATCTCAATTTTCACCATACAAAGGATAATTAATTTGCTGGTATGGTCCACCCAGGTCCTCAAGAGAGAAAATCTGTGATTTACATCAGAAGCATTGTAAAGACTTCCGTCAATTAGTACGGCATAATCACTTGACTCCAAGCATCAGTACTTGATTTAAAGTTTCAATTAAGGTATTTCCTAGTTGCTTTGGCGGTTTTCAACTTGTTTTCTAGCCTACGAATGTAGCCACCCCTCATTCGCTCTCGCTACTACGCGCGAACGCGTTTCGCACGTAGTAGCGATCTCGAGCGAATGAGAGGCGGCTGCATTCGCAGGCTACTTGTTTTCAATACAACCAGGCCTGGGAATGTCTATACGAGAATGTTTCACTGTTTTTGTGAACAGAGATTAGCTCACGGCTTCTGTTTGATTCAGTAGACGAAAACTGAGTTCCATTATGCTAAAGCGCGGACTGTCGTTTGTCAGAAAGCTGCCAAAAGCTAATAAAAAGGAGATTAAAATTACATTAGTTGCGAATTATCGCTCATCATTACATTGATCACTTCAATGCTAATTGAAAACTTACATGCGATCAGGCGTGAAACGACAATTTGCATGCTTGTTCCTTGTTTACATCGCTCATGTTTTCATAAACTTCAATGGGCACAATGTAATCTCACTCTAATTTAGTGTTCTTATCTCTTCTTTCTATGGCGAAAAGGCAACTAAAAGAACGTTTCCAAGACATTCAAAGTCTTTTCTTGTTGTATGGATTCTAACATTCAACATTGAAGAGAGTCAAGGAGGCAGCTCATGGTAATATTGACTACAGCAACCTAAGGATGTTTGATCTAGTGATTCTGGGTCTCGTTAACATCTCGTAAAAAACAAGTCAAAGCTAAGACCGCTATCTAATTACACCCAAGGAAGGTTTCATGATGAAAATCCGCCCAGGGATCATAAGCTTTAGGGGGCTTTCTCATCACGAATCCTTACGTAATTCTATTTGTTTTACTTCAATCTCTTACCTTGAGGATTAGAGGGCAAATTTTCCGCTTGTTGAGGTTGCTTGATTAGCACTTTTTGATGCTCTTCTCTGCGATCTGCGGGTTCCACAGTTCCATTTGGATTTGATTCATGAAAATTATTATTGTTAAAACGTACAGGTAATGCATCTTTGATGGAGAAATTAGAGAGTTTCCGCTTTGATGGACTAGACCCCATACGGTGGAGTTACTTCACAGAGTTTTTAAATGAATTATTAGCTGAAAAGACATTAACCACTAAATCAGGCACTGTTGTAAATAGTTTGACTGTCGTAGAACACTCATCTGCAAACTGTTAGCGGTGATGACGTCAGAAAGGTCTGTAAGAAATGACAAATATAGAGTGTGTTCACATGACGTCACGGGGGCCATGTTGGAGGAGTAAACAAAGAAACGGCGGCCATGTTGGAGGAGTGAAATATTCTTTTGGGAATTGAACTCTATTTTTATGCAAATTCCTCCTTTTGTTTCATTATGCGAATATGGCTTCTGGTCACATGAGCGAACACACTCTATTCGAACACCATGCTTGGTTGCGTGTTGCTAAAAACAAACAGCAATGCGGATGACGTCACATACAGTGAAGAGCGTTTTCACTCACGTAGCAGTCATCCAAAATTATTGAGGCAAGAGAAAGTGGGCCATCTTTGATTCTTTGCAGTAAGATTCTAGCTACTAAATGTGCTCCATAATATCAGCTTAACAGTTTTGTTACCATGGTGACAAATTAGGTTCCAGACCTCCCCAATATTAAAGGCTTTTCTGGCTAATGGCGCCTCATATCCATGATCCAGCAAGCATATTAATATGTTAGCTCGAGTGTGGCCTCATTTAACGTTTTTTGAACTGAAAATCACGGCTAACATTGAAATCAAGAGGGTGGGGACTGGAAAAGAGTTAGTTGCCATGAGAACAGAACTTTTTATAGTCGTAGGTGTGTTTCCTGTAGAACTATCAGCCTACCAAATTTCAATTGTGTGCGCTGCTGACCATTGACCAATAGCTCTATTTGTTTAACTGATATAAAATTGGGTTTAGTATATGACGTCATCAGGTATCTTTTTAGGATATTTTACCCATTTTTCAGAATTTATCTCCGTAACTAATGCAGCCATTTGCAAACAGTATAAGCGGCGTTTTTATTCTTTCATGAAATTCTATGTGATCAATCTAAAAAGTCAAGGGGTAAAAATTTGATCATAGTACCACTTTAAAAGGCGCAAATTCACATCACTCACGGGAAAGATGCCAATTCAGACTCTTAAAAAGGCGCATATTTACAACGCTCACTCATAGGTGCGAATTTACACTCGGACTCGTTCAATACTGAAGCGGATATTTATATCACTTACTGGAAAGGGTGCCAATTCACAGACTCGCTCAAAAAGCGCAAATTTACGGACACGTTAAAGGAGCATATTTTCGGGTATGTTAAAGGAGCTATGTCACGGTTCAACGGCCAAAAATTAGCCTAAATTTTTCATTTTCGCCTCCGTGTCAATCTTCACCATCCTAAGCTTAAGGCGGGGGTACACCCGAAAGCCGTATTTTGGCTGGGTTTTATGTTTTTAATGCAAATATCTCGTTTACGTTTCAAGCAATCAAGAATCTCTATGCTCATTTCACATATCTATGTTTTGGGTTGTTTTGTAAATTTTTTGGTGATTTTTAGGTACATTTGGAGATAAATAGTTTTTCTCAAAGGATTAGTAAAATTTATGGAAATAGGAAATTTGGATGATTTGGTGTTGTTTTAAAATGAGAGTTTGAAGTTAAAAATAGGTAGATACACTCCAAACAGTTGCCCAACAACCTGGGGTGCCATTGTGCGGTCGGGCAACTGTCTGGTGGTGTTCCAAAACCCTTTTTTTCCCTTTCAACCCCTCTTTAAACTTACCAAAATTTCACTTAAATTCAGGTGTACCCCCGCCTTAACTATCCTGATTCCTTTATAGGTTATTATTATGTCTTTAGTGTTTTTCCATCTTCGTGAAACATTGTTTTCAGGTTTCCCTCAATTTAAAGGTAATTTTGACGATTCGCTACTTGCACAAATCCCATAATACACCTCTTTTACCCCCCCAAAAAATTTGCATAGCCATTTTTTTAGATTACTCTTGGGACATGTTCATGTCCCAGGAGAAATTGCAAACAATGAGTATGCAAAATTTTGGGGGGGTTAAAGAGGTGCATTATGGTATTGTGCAAGTAGTGAATGGTCAAAAAAACTCAAAATACCGCTTACTCGTTTATAAAATAGGCGCGCATTAAAATTCACCGGATAAAAGAGCAATTCTACATCATTCACTGAAAAGCTGCCAACAGGCCATTCCGATTTACCTTCTGCCTCTGTTTCAAAACGAGGCAAAGTGCAAAACCTTTCCCATGAAAATAAGTTGATTTGAACCTGTAGGGGAACAAATTTTAATATGAATGGTTTCACTGGTTTCACACAAAGATTAGACTGGTAAAACTGAGGAAACTCGGAAGTGGCCTATTCACAAACTTTACATTACTCGCACAAAAGACGCACATTCTTACTGACAATTTGTCGATTTATTCAATATTGTTGTAATATATTAATACTATCGTTTTTCTTTATTCTTAGTTTTGTGGAAAATGTGGAACACATTTAGTGTCGTCTATATTTATCTGTGATCCTGATTGGTCCATGTGATTACCTAAGCGAAGATTTGCCTCTATACCTTGGGTTTCTTGTTGATAATTCGGCCTCACTCTCGTTGACTTGCGGAAGAACACAAAAGTAAATCCTAGTTGTATTACTGTGCCTAGCAAAGATAAAACAATCACACAGACTGTGATAATTTTAGAAATCCTCTGATTCCACGTCGAACCGCTTGTCTTTGACCAGGAGAAAAACAACGAAACCATAAGAATATTTTCAGATGTAAAACACAGGTAGAACAGTGATGACGAAACGATGGATCTGCCAAGTTTTATGTCGAAAAATTTCGAATTTAGATCTTTGACTTTAAATCCCAAATAAACAAAAATGTAGCAAGGCATGAGAAGACAGGCAATCCACCATACTTCCTTCTCGCTGAAGTATTCATGGTTTCTGTAAAGGTAGATGGAAATACAAACAAACTCATGGAAAGCCAATACTGCTGAAGTAACCCATTTAAAAGCCACAAGGAAAGTTACGATTGACAGCCCACGTGCGGCAATGAGACAAGTGTTGTAACATGTCATGGCAGTGAAATGGGTTAGTGTTGCCCTGTTAACAAAACTGCTATATTCGAACAGGGTTAATACCCATACAAGGTTTACAAATGTCACAGAAATGGAAATAATCTGCAAGTCGGAGATTTTCTCTTCTTGAATAATCGTCACGTAAATCTGAAGAATCATTTGCGGCATGTTTTCCAACAGGCCTTCTACAAAATGATACACTTTTTCCGCTCTATAGTCCTGTAAAAGTTTCTCATCTTCGACAAGCCAGCCGTGATAGCTCCAAACGTCATCATAATTGCGTAAACAGACAAGAAGCAGTTTGATCTTTAGAAAACCTGATCCGCATGGATTGGCAAAGAATAGAAATCGTTTGACCAGCGTGATGGCTGTTTCTTGTTTACATCTCTGTAAAAAATACGCTAGAGTCAACAGAGACGATGGCAACACGGCAAACGCAACGCAAAAGCTGAACCAGATAAATTGGCGATGTTGATAGTAACTTGTTGCTATCAATATGTCCGTTGCTACGTCCGTGCAAGTCAGCACAGCTCCAAACGAGTACTTGAGTAACTCGTACTGACCGAGGCGTACATCATTGCCTGTCATGCCGCCATTAATTACCGTCCAGTGATTTGAACTAAGATGCCAAGAAAGCTAAGATGCCAAGAAAGCTGCTGCATCCTACAAGTTGTGATTGTCATATTGGAGTTCTCTGCTTGCCATCTTCAGAAGTATGTAGTTTGCGTGACAACTGATTTTGGATTCAATTACTATAATATTTTTAGTGCAGTAGTAAATCGTTGTCCTGTATCGCAATAGCTATCTCGATCCTCCACCAATCTTGATCAACGGTTTGCTCCAATAATCGTTCCGTCATCCAATGTGCTATCTTGTCCTTCCATTTCCAACTCTAATTCATATAAATTCATGACATTCATAGGTCTTGAGATGCACGCAAGGCCGTTCCTAACTCTTTTTTCGTGTTATGTATACGCTTAGTGCGAGAGTTCACATCAGCGAAGGACAAAAAAAATACTTATTAACCTTTTGATTTGGAAAAACAAATCTTTCAAAAGAAAGTGACTTGACAACGGAAAAATGCAAATTTTCATCTCTCGGATGTCAGACAGTTTGTTTCGTAGTTTCGAATAAACAGAACCCCCACCCAGTGGGGGCGGGGTTGGGATTTTCTCTTGCCAATTATCAACTCTGTTTTACCTTGGTTTCCACCAAAGGCATTTAGAATATCCTTTGCACTAATTTCATGGTCAAAAACAGAAGTATTGGTTACCTTAGCCTTGAAAGTCACTCACGTCCTAGTTACCCTCGCTGTAATGCTGAGGGAGGGATGAGCGACATTTTTGCGCATCACTGCGCATCACGCAGCAAAAATAGACAAAAGAGTACTCACGTGGATCGGGTCGGGAGAACGATGACTACATTTCAACATGGCGGACGAGGAAGTAGTCCTCACTAATAGTGAAAAAAGGTTTATGTTTTGAATGGGATTTTAGCCCGGATGCAATGCAGAATGAGTGAAAAGGAACTTCTGATGCCAAAATATGATGCATCTAACGTGCAGCAAGTCGGAAGAAAATATATTTAACCAATCAGACTCAAAGAAGATCGAAAACTCTGCAAATGGACATGCATTAAAATTATGAACATGCACAAAGCTTCGAAACGAAGACGATCAACACGAAGACGGGCTGAAACGCACAACTCTGGTCCAACTGTTTTAGGAGGCGAACGAAGTTGTATGGAAGACAGCAGTGTTGAAAAGAATGGTTCCCAAAACTCTTGTGTTAGAGGTATCCTTAAGATTTAGTAAGCTCATTACAAGTTTAAAATTATCGGTCAATAATCTCAGCTAAGCGTGTCAGTTGTTTACCGTTATTTGCAATGTAGAGCCTATATCGTAGGCTTTCAATAAGCAGCAGTAATCTGCCATTTCGTTTCCCTTTTCAGGCAGAGATCAATCGTGAGCGAGCAAAGGGAGGGGGTACATAAGAGAAGGGGGAGGGGGTAAGAGAGAAGGGAGAGGGGAGAAAAGGAATCACCTGCAGTCAATCCCAAACATTTTGCCGAACTCCATTCGCCCCCATGAATGGGGAGCAATAGTGCAATTTGATTGGTTATTAGCCCGTCAATCAAAAATTGACATAAGAAATTTGTCTTTCATGCATAATCCAACATCTGGAACACAACAAGATCAAAATAGTGATGGCCAAGTTTGAAGAAGCATTCGAAGTAGTCTTCACTTTATTACTTTAATGACTCAATTTTCTGTTCAGGAAACGTCAAAAGACCTTTTGCAAAACACTAAACTCATCGTTCTAAAACTGGAGCAAAAAGCTGCCATTAGAATCTAGTCTGTAGACAGGATGTCCTTGCAAATAACTGTAGGAGACTACATGCATGGTTACCGCTGTTATTTGCATGTCGCTTCGCAGATATGTATCTTTAAGGATATGTTTTAAAGTCTGTGAGTACACTGAGTATTGACTTTTGAGGAAAAAGGTTTACATATTTTGGGAACATGTATTATGCAATCTATTGTGCCACTGGCTGGTTGATTCAGTCGAACTGTCAAACACAGTTCGTTCCTTCTTATCATGGTATTACAGATATCACCTCTTTGTCCATCTTTGTTGGGTTTTTGGTCATAGCGGACCACTGTTATTTAGGGAAAGCTACATATTTGTACAGAGACGTCAGTTTTTCCATCAATTTGACTGTGTATCTCCATTTACCAAACTTTTATTTTTTTAAAAAATGAACAATGACAGACATGACAATTAAAAAGGAAGCCTATTTATGTGTACTATTTGCTTTTAGTGGACTCTATCAAGCCCATCCTGAGCACTTGTCAAAAGGAAGTTAATTATCATTGGTTATCATGTGACAGTTGGTGCCCCAAGGGAGCACTGCATGTTTGGGGGTGTTCGGTAAAATGTGTGGTATTGGTTGCAGGTGTTTCCTTTGCTCCCCTCACCCCCCCCCCCCCCCCCCCCCTCTGCTCCTTATTTTTCACACTCCCTCCCAGTTTGGTTTCCTTCGTGTAAGTTTTTTTTTTCGCACGCCCTCCCAGTTTCTTTCCCTTCAGGTAAGTTTTTGGAAACATGCGGGCTACTTTTAGTCACAACTGTTACAGTCAAACTTAGTGAAGCGTACCCCTCAAGATTACATTAATGAACTGATTTTTTGAAACTTGAACCCGTTAGTCGTTTCAAGAATGCAATAATGAATTGATTTTATAAAATATTGAACTCGCTCAGTCGATCCAAGAATACGGCTAACGGGTTCCGTTTTCGAAAAATCAATTCACTGTTGTGACTAGTAGGTTTCAAACCTACTAGTCTTTTCTTGTATGCAATAGTGAATTGATTTTTCAAAAATAGAACCCGTTAGCCGTATTCTTGGATCGAACGAGCGAGTTCAATATTTGAATAATCAATTCATTGTTGCATTCTTGAAACGACTAGCGGGTTCAAGTTTCAAATAATCAGTTCGTTAATGCAATCTTGAGGGGTACGCTTCACTTAGTTTGACTGTAACAATAGGGATTATGATGGTCATAGCCATGTCCAATATTACATTCAGAAGAAAAGGTATGCAGACTTCAGAATCCATTCACTGAATCAGTCTTTTGTATGTCAGTTATGTCTTTCGCTTTAGACAAAGCTTTATATTGGAAGGATGGCGCTAAATACAGTTTATAGCTAATCTGTGACATGTGTCAATGGTCTTAATGAATAAATGATATACCTTGTGCAAATGCAGTACATTATCTTATACCTTGCACACGTGCGGAAGACATCAGAGGGCAATTTGCAACAGGAATAAAAAATCCCATTCCCATTTTTAACCCTGCGCTTTCCTATGGAGGCCCGAGTAATAAAAAACCTGTTCTCCATGTTACTATTGAGTTCTAAAAATACTTTATTTGAAAGTGTGTCAGAACTGAAAAAAGCTGTGGAGACACTCAGCCAGAACAGCATTTTTGATTGAAATATCTAGTAAAATTTTCCTAAACACTCCATAGAAACATGGTACATGTTTTCTATTTCTTAAATGGAGACTGTTGAGAATATGTCATCCTAAAAAATTGCCTTTTCTTTACTGGGTATAGAAATTCCAGGGTTTTATTACGACCCAGAGAAAAAGCGTTACTTTAAAATCACAAAAGATCATCCAGGGAAGAAATTGGTTTTATGTCACTGTGGAGGATGGAAAGATGCAACAGCTGTCAATCATAACAGAGTAATACCCAGCAATATTAAAGTCACAAAAGTGAGTATAATTTACAATATTTCTTTCTCCATCCTCTAAGAGTCAGTATGGCAGGCAGGGTATTGTATCAAAAATTCAAAAAAACAAAAACAGATATAGAGCTGTGACTAGAAGTATTTCTATGTCTCCCTGAGTGAGATGCTTAACCATCCCAGGAATACTGCCAGCAATTAATACACAGGAATACTGCCAGCAATTAAATTTAATGCACTGGAATGCTGCAGCAATTAAATTTAATGTGTACTTGTAATGTGTGACTTGTAAATATGAACGCTAGATGTTGTATGGTAGGAATTCTAATTCTGATTCATATTTGGACAGTAAATGCATGCTTAGTTTGATGAAGATGGCCATTGCAGTCCAAGGTCTGGTAGTAATCAGAGCTGTCACTAAGTTTTTAGTCACCTTTAGCCTTGTTCTCCACACCTGTAGCAAATTTGGTATTTTCTGGGTGAATTCTTTCAACAACCTGGGCAATTTCACCTGTAGCGCGCATCAAGGGAAAATCAAGCATACTCGGCCGTAACAGGTGTTACGGGGTATGGCCCTTAATGACAGCCCTGGTAATGGAAGCAACAATGGGGACAATTATTAATGATTAACACAATGACAATCAATGATGATGAAATAGAAAGACCAACTCATGTACCGTGGACTGGCCTCTTCTAATCCCCAGCAGTGGTTAAATCATTGATACTGTCATATAATTGTTAAGTACAGTATAACTTGCCTTGTGGGGTTTCAGAAACCATCAAGGATATCTATAGCTGTCAACCTGAAGCACAGAGAATATACCTGCCACTCACAGACACCCAGTCGGTAAGTGAAAGACATGCTGTACATAGTCAATAAGGTGGGTGGTATTTCCACAGATTACTGCTGCAGCATTAAATGCTTTGCCTTGATTAGTGTTGGCGTGAAGTTCAACTTGCCCATTGGTTTCTTCAAATAGAATGCTACCTCAAAAAATATGTATGAAAGGTTCAAAATTAATTGTGACATGTCAGGCACCAACTGGTGACTTCATTAAAACTTTTGGTCACCAGCACATAATTTGTGGTGACCAATTTTTAATAAGAAAATGATAAAATGAAAGAAAATGGTAAAATGACTACATGTACTTTGAAAGAATGCTTGTTGCGGACATATGAACAGCTTCCCATGTGACATGCACAGTACAAATGTAAATAGTAAATTTCATCATAACATTGTCAAAGTAGTCTGCGAATCCACTCGGCTATCACCTCGTGGGTCCACAGCTACTTTAACAATGTTATGGCGAAATTCATGATCAATAACAGGATAGATGCATGAAAAACTGAAGTCAATTTGTTAAATGTATTTTGTATAATGTTTTCACAGGAATATGCTAGAAAAGCTTACTTGCCTGCTGAAACTCAAGCAGAAGTTAACTCTTGATCCCAGCTCTTATGACTACTTTGAAATGGATAGATTTTCAGTTTCAAGAATAGAGGTAATAGAATTGTATTCTGCAACTGATAAACTGATAATTACTGTTATTAGTAAATAACCATTGGTATTATCATACAAGATTGTGGGAGGTGCTGTAGTCCCCTCCTCTCCCATGAAAATTGTTTAATTTTTTGGGCAAAATGTTCATGAACGACACTTGAAAGAAAACCTTTTAAAATAATGCTGTTTCAGTCAATTTGAGTGCATCTGTATCCCAATTTCAACACTCGAGTATTTGGCCATTGCTCAGAGGTCACCACCTCCCCCCCCCCCCTCCCCTCCCAAGTATGACCCACTGGTATTTGATGGATAGCATAACTCTTTGCATAGGGAGAAAAGAACCAGAAGTTTAAAACAGGAAATTTGCAAACTGTGATTCACAATGCAGTACCTTTTTGTTCACTCCCCAAAATTTCTGAACATGAAGAGAAGAAGAAATGCAGCTGCTCTGACATACCAGTTGCCATCTGATTCTCTGGCTGAGGATTATAACCCTACAGTGATTGAAAAGGATATAGCTGGCCCCGGTTGTTCAAAGACTGGATAAGGTTATCCACTGGCTATTACTATCCATTGAATAAGTGTTAACAAAATTTCTATTAGGGAGGTGAGCATGGCCTAGTGGTAGGATGCTAGACTTGTAATCCGAAGGTCAGGGGTTCAAATCCTCTTCTCTGCCGCTAGATGGATTTGTCTTCTGTGGCCCCGAATTCGACTCCTTCATGCCTTGTAAATAGCCAACTGGTCAGCCTCGCACCAGTTGGTATTCTTAACTTGTTGTGTTTAATTTGTATCATATTTGTTTGTTACGTGCATTTGCTTTTAGCCATTTTGCCTTTAGCTTGGTCATGTCTTGTTTCTAACCAGTCAAGATATTAAAAAAAATTGAGTTATGTTGGCCTGATTAAACCCACTAATATAATTTGTTTGTTTCAGTCATTGCTAGACTATTTAAAAACTGACACTGGGTTCATGCTCAAAGTCATACTTATGGCTTGATGGAAACATTGAAAGCAGACTGCAAAATGGGTGTTTTGATGTCCCGGAATCCCATAGTGTCTAAGTTGGAAACAACTTAATGACAGTCAAGCCTAAATAATGTATTTTTGTTTTGGCGTCTTCGTCAATGATTTTGCAATGAGAGTGAACAAAAACAACAAATATCTTGACATTTGTAGAGCAATACTTTTTAAATTAAATGAGCCAACAGAGAGAGGTGCTCTGTGACAAGAGTGTGATGAAGCATCATTAAAAGCTGAATCTGGTTGGATTCCCTGTGCCACAGGGAAAACCTCTGCTGTTCGAAAGTTCGAATAGTTTTGAATTCTGAATTGAAAACTTCTGCCATCCTGACATACAAATTTTTTTTTCGAACGGATGGCAGCAGTTGTTGGAATAGCTGAATATGTATTTTTCTGAACAAATTACCCAATCCTTTCAAGTGGCATTCCTATCGATCTTTAACAAATGACAAACAGCAAGCAACTGATGTTTAGCCATTCAAACAGATACCCATCGGTTTATTTTACGTGAGAGGTCTTAATAACAAAAAAAGTAAAAAATCTAAGGTTTACAAAAATTTATTGAGGATTTGATTGTGCATTCAAGAGTGAACTATGTGACTGGTCAACATGACTGGCAAGGGAGTTTTTGGCCAGTCAAGTCACCATTCTTGCCGAACAGTGTCCGTTGACCGGCTGTTATTTTGAGCCCTGGCCTCCGCCAATTTTGATGCCATCAATATTATTTATATTGCGTGGAGAAGCTTAATGTTATTGCTTAATTACTGTTTGTTTAGTTCCTAATGTATTTAATAGTTACACGGTGATTTCCTTCATTTCAACATGCTCCAAATTAAGTATAATAACCAACCCAAAATCTCCCATGTAAACAAAAACAAAAGCCCTTAAAAACATTTTTTAGATATTTACAATGTCCACATGCAGATCACTAACTATATGTTCCTGTCATACATATTAATAGCCAGATGCTTGTCATGAGAAGATCTTGACTCTCTACGACACTAAACCTATTAATATGTATGACAGGAACATATAGTTAGTGATCTGCATGTGGACATTGTAAATATCTAAAAAATGTTTTTAAGGGCTTTTGTTTTTGTTTACATGGGAGATTTTGGGTTGGTTATTATACTTAATTTGGAGCATGTTGAAATGAAGGAAATCACCGTGTAACTATTAAATACATTAGGAACTAAACAAACAGTAATTAAGCAATAACATTAAGCTTCTCCACGCAATATAAATAATATTGATGGCATCAAAATTGGCGGAGGCCAGGGCTCAAAATAACAGCCGGTCAACGGACACTGTTCGGCAAGAATGGTGACTTGACTGGCCAAAAACTCCCTTGCCAGTCATGTTGACCAGTCACATAGTTCACTCTTGAATGCACAATCAAATCCTCAATAAATTTTTGTAAACCTTAGATTTTTTACTTTTTTTGTTATTAAGACCTCTCACGTAAAATAAACCGATGGGTATCTGTTTGAATGGCTAAACATCAGTTGCTTGCTGTTTGTCATTTGTTAAAGATCGATAGGAATGCCACTTGAAAGGATTGGGTAATTTGTTCAGAAAAATACATATTCAGCTATTCCAACAACTGCTGCCATCCGTTCGAAAAAAAAATTTGTATGTCAGGATGGCAGAAGTTTTCAATTCAGAATTCAAAACTATTCGAACTTTCGAACAGCAGAGGTTTTCCCTGTGGCACAGGGAATCCAACCAGATTCAGCTTTTAATGATGCTTCATCACACTCTTGTCACAGAGCACCTCTCTCTGTTGGCTCATTTAATTTAAAAAGTATTGCTCTACAAATGTCAAGATATTTGTTGTTTTTGTTCACTCTCATTGCAAAATCATTGACGAAGACGCCAAAACAAAAATACATTATTTAGGCTTGACTGTCATTAAGTTGTTTCCAACTTAGACACTATGGGATTCCGGGACATCAAAACACCCATTTTGCAGTCTGCTTTCAATGTTTCCATCAAGCCATAAGTATGACTTTGAGCATGAACCCAGTGTCAGTTTTTAAATAGTCTAGCAATGACTGAAACAAACAAATTATATTAGTGGGTTTAATCAGGCCAACATAACTCAATTTTTTTTAATATCTTGACTGGTTAGAAACAAGACATGACCAAGCTAAAGGCAAAATGGCTAAAAGCAAATGCACGTAACAAACAAATATGATACAAATTAAACACAACAAGTTAAGAATACCAACTGGTGCGAGGCTGACCAGTTGGCTATTTACAAGGCATGAAGGAGTCGAATTCGGGGCCACAGAAGACAAATCCATCTAGCGGCAGAGAAGAGGATTTGAACCCCTGACCTTCGGATTACAAGTCTAGCATCCTACCACTAGGCCATGCTCACCTCCCTAATAGAAATTTTGTTAACACTTATTCAATGGATAGTAATAGCCAGTGGATAACCTTATCCAGTCTTTGAACAACCGGGGCCAGCTATATCCTTTTCAATCACTGTAGGGTTATAATCCTCAGCCAGAGAATCAGATGGCAACTGGTATGTCAGAGCAGCTGCATTTCTTCTTCTCTTCATGTTCAGAAATTTTGGGGAGTGAACAAAAAGGTACTGCATTGTGAATCACAGTTTGCAAATTTCCTGTTTTAAACTTCTGGTTCTTTTCTCCCTATGCAAAGAGTTATGCTATCCATCAAATACCAGTGGGTCATACTTGGGAGGGGAGGGGGGGGGGGGAGGTGGTGACCTCTGAGCAATGGCCAAATACTCGAGTGTTGAAATTGGGATACAGATGCACTCAAATTGACTGAAACAGCATTATTTTAAAAGGTTTTCTTTCAAGTGTCGTTCATGAACATTTTGCCCAAAAAATTAAACAATTTTCATGGGAGAGGAGGGGACTACAGCACCTCCCACAATCTTGTATGATAATACCAATGGTTATTTACTAATAACAGTAATTATCAGTTTATCAGTTGCAGAATACAATTCTATTACCTCTATTCTTGAAACTGAAAATCTATCCATTTCAAAGTAGTCATAAGAGCTGGGATCAAGAGTTAACTTCTGCTTGAGTTTCAGCAGGCAAGTAAGCTTTTCTAGCATATTCCTGTGAAAACATTATACAAAATACATTTAACAAATTGACTTCAGTTTTTCATGCATCTATCCTGTTATTGATCATGAATTTCGCCATAACATTGTTAAAGTAGCTGTGGACCCACGAGGTGATAGCCGAGTGGATTCGCAGACTACTTTGACAATGTTATGATGAAATTTACTATTTACATTTGTACTGTGCATGTCACATGGGAAGCTGTTCATATGTCCGCAACAAGCATTCTTTCAAAGTACATGTAGTCATTTTACCATTTTCTTTCATTTTATCATTTTCTTATTAAAAATTGGTCACCACAAATTATGTGCTGGTGACCAAAAGTTTTAATGAAGTCACCAGTTGGTGCCTGACATGTCACAATTAATTTTGAACCTTTCATACATATTTTTTGAGGTAGCATTCTATTTGAAGAAACCAATGGGCAAGTTGAACTTCACGCCAACACTAATCAAGGCAAAGCATTTAATGCTGCAGCAGTAATCTGTGGAAATACCACCCACCTTATTGACTATGTACAGCATGTCTTTCACTTACCGACTGGGTGTCTGTGAGTGGCAGGTATATTCTCTGTGCTTCAGGTTGACAGCTATAGATATCCTTGATGGTTTCTGAAACCCCACAAGGCAAGTTATACTGTACTTAACAATTATATGACAGTATCAATGATTTAACCACTGCTGGGGATTAGAAGAGGCCAGTCCACGGTACATGAGTTGGTCTTTCTATTTCATCATCATTGATTGTCATTGTGTTAATCATTAATAATTGTCCCCATTGTTGCTTCCATTACCAGGGCTGTCATTAAGGGCCATACCCCGTAACACCTGTTACGGCCGAGTATGCTTGATTTTCCCTTGATGCGCGCTACAGGTGAAATTGCCCAGGTTGTTGAAAGAATTCACCCAGAAAATACCAAATTTGCTACAGGTGTGGAGAACAAGGCTAAAGGTGACTAAAAACTTAGTGACAGCTCTGATTACTACCAGACCTTGGACTGCAATGGCCATCTTCATCAAACTAAGCATGCATTTACTGTCCAAATATGAATCAGAATTAGAATTCCTACCATACAACATCTAGCGTTCATATTTACAAGTCACACATTACAAGTACACATTAAATTTAATTGCTGCAGCATTCCAGTGCATTAAATTTAATTGCTGGCAGTATTCCTGTGTATTAATTGCTGGCAGTATTCCTGGGATGGTTAAGCATCTCACTCAGGGAGACATAGAAATACTTCTAGTCACAGCTCTATATCTGTTTTTGTTTTTTTGAATTTTTGATACAATACCCTGCCTGCCATACTGACTCTTAGAGGATGGAGAAAGAAATATTGTAAATTATACTCACTTTTGTGACTTTAATATTGCTGGGTATTACTCTGTTATGATTGACAGCTGTTGCATCTTTCCATCCTCCACAGTGACATAAAACCAATTTCTTCCCTGGATGATCTTTTGTGATTTTAAAGTAACGCTTTTTCTCTGGGTCGTAATAAAACCCTGGAATTTCTATACCCAGTAAAGAAAAGGCAATTTTTTAGGATGACATATTCTCAACAGTCTCCATTTAAGAAATAGAAAACATGTACCATGTTTCTATGGAGTGTTTAGGAAAATTTTACTAGATATTTCAATCAAAAATGCTGTTCTGGCTGAGTGTCTCCACAGCTTTTTTCAGTTCTGACACACTTTCAAATAAAGTATTTTTAGAACTCAATAGTAACATGGAGAACAGGTTTTTTATTACTCGGGCCTCCATAGGAAAGCGCAGGGTTAAAAATGGGAATGGGATTTTTTATTCCTGTTGCAAATTGCCCTCTGATGTCTTCCGCACGTGTGCAAGGTATAAGATAATGTACTGCATTTGCACAAGGTATATCATTTATTCATTAAGACCATTGACACATGTCACAGATTAGCTATAAACTGTATTTAGCGCCATCCTTCCAATATAAAGCTTTGTCTAAAGCGAAAGACATAACTGACATACAAAAGACTGATTCAGTGAATGGATTCTGAAGTCTGCATACCTTTTCTTCTGAATGTAATATTGGACATGGCTATGACCATCATAATCCCTATTGTTACAGTCAAACTAAGTGAAGCGTACCCCTCAAGATTGCATTAACGAACTGATTATTTGAAACTTGAACCCGCTAGTCGTTTCAAGAATGCAACAATGAATTGATTATTCAAATATTGAACTCGCTCGTTCGATCCAAGAATACGGCTAACGGGTTCTATTTTTGAAAAATCAATTCACTATTGCATACAAGAAAAGACTAGTAGGTTTGAAACCTACTAGTCACAACAGTGAATTGATTTTTCGAAAACGGAACCCGTTAGCCGTATTCTTGGATCGACTGAGCGAGTTCAATATTTTATAAAATCAATTCATTATTGCATTCTTGAAACGACTAACGGGTTCAAGTTTCAAAAAATCAGTTCATTAATGTAATCTTGAGGGGTACGCTTCACTAAGTTTGACTGTAACAGTTGTGACTAAAAGTAGCCCGCATGTTTCCAAAAACTTACCTGAAGGGAAAGAAACTGGGAGGGCGTGCGAAAAAAAAAACTTACACGAAGGAAACCAAACTGGGAGGGAGTGTGAAAAATAAGGAGCAGAGGGGGGGGGGGGGGGGGGGGGTGAGGGGAGCAAAGGAAACACCTGCAACCAATACCACACATTTTACCGAACACCCCCAAACATGCAGTGCTCCCTTGGGGCACCAACTGTCACATGATAACCAATGATAATTAACTTCCTTTTGACAAGTGCTCAGGATGGGCTTGATAGAGTCCACTAAAAGCAAATAGTACACATAAATAGGCTTCCTTTTTAATTGTCATGTCTGTCATTGTTCATTTTTTAAAAAAATAAAAGTTTGGTAAATGGAGATACACAGTCAAATTGATGGAAAAACTGACGTCTCTGTACAAATATGTAGCTTTCCCTAAATAACAGTGGTCCGCTATGACCAAAAACCCAACAAAGATGGACAAAGAGGTGATATCTGTAATACCATGATAAGAAGGAACGAACTGTGTTTGACAGTTCGACTGAATCAACCAGCCAGTGGCACAATAGATTGCATAATACATGTTCCCAAAATATGTAAACCTTTTTCCTCAAAAGTCAATACTCAGTGTACTCACAGACTTTAAAACATATCCTTAAAGATACATATCTGCGAAGCGACATGCAAATAACAGCGGTAACCATGCATGTAGTCTCCTACAGTTATTTGCAAGGACATCCTGTCTACAGACTAGATTCTAATGGCAGCTTTTTGCTCCAGTTTTAGAACGATGAGTTTAGTGTTTTGCAAAAGGTCTTTTGACGTTTCCTGAACAGAAAATTGAGTCATTAAAGTAATAAAGTGAAGACTACTTCGAATGCTTCTTCAAACTTGGCCATCACTATTTTGATCTTGTTGTGTTCCAGATGTTGGATTATGCATGAAAGACAAATTTCTTATGTCAATTTTTGATTGACGGGCTAATAACCAATCAAATTGCACTATTGCTCCCCATTCATGGGGGCGAATGGAGTTCGGCAAAATGTTTGGGATTGACTGCAGGTGATTCCTTTTCTCCCCTCTCCCTTCTCTCTTACCCCCTCCCCCTTCTCTTATGTACCCCCTCCCTTTGCTCGCTCACGATTGATCTCTGCCTGAAAAGGGAAACGAAATGGCAGATTACTGCTGCTTATTGAAAGCCTACGATATAGGCTCTACATTGCAAATAACGGTAAACAACTGACACGCTTAGCTGAGATTATTGACCGATAATTTTAAACTTGTAATGAGCTTACTAAATCTTAAGGATACCTCTAACACAAGAGTTTTGGGAACCATTCTTTTCAACACTGCTGTCTTCCATACAACTTCGTTCGCCTCCTAAAACAGTTGGACCAGAGTTGTGCGTTTCAGCCCGTCTTCGTGTTGATCGTCTTCGTTTCGAAGCTTTGTGCATGTTCATAATTTTAATGCATGTCCATTTGCAGAGTTTTCGATCTTCTTTGAGTCTGATTGGTTAAATATATTTTCTTCCGACTTGCTGCACGTTAGATGCATCATATTTTGGCATCAGAAGTTCCTTTTCACTCATTCTGCATTGCATCCGGGCTAAAATCCCATTCAAAACATAAACCTTTTTTCACTATTAGTGAGGACTACTTCCTCGTCCGCCATGTTGAAATGTAGTCATCGTTCTCCCGACCCGATCCACGTGAGTACTCTTTTGTCTATTTTTGCTGCGTGATGCGCAGTGATGCGCAAAAATGTCGCTCATCCCTCCCTCAGCATTACAGCGAGGGTAACTAGGACGTGAGTGACTTTCAAGGCTAAGGTAACCAATACTTCTGTTTTTGACCATGAAATTAGTGCAAAGGATATTCTAAATGCCTTTGGTGGAAACCAAGGTAAAACAGAGTTGATAATTGGCAAGAGAAAATCCCAACCCCGCCCCCACTGGGTGGGGGTTCTGTTTATTCGAAACTACGAAACAAACTGTCTGACATCCGAGAGATGAAAATTTGCATTTTTCCGTTGTCAAGTCACTTTCTTTTGAAAGATTTGTTTTTCCAAATCAAAAGGTTAATAAGTATTTTTTTTGTCCTTCGCTGATGTGAACTCTCGCACTAAGCGTATACATAACACGAAAAAAGAGTTAGGAACGGCCTTGCGTGCATCTCAAGACCTATGAATGTCATGAATTTATATGAATTAGAGTTGGAAATGGAAGGACAAGATAGCACATTGGATGACGGAACGATTATTGGAGCAAACCGTTGATCAAGATTGGTGGAGGATCGAGATAGCTATTGCGATACAGGACAACGATTTACTACTGCACTAAAAATATTATAGTAATTGAATCCAAAATCAGTTGTCACGCAAACTACATACTTCTGAAGATGGCAAGCAGAGAACTCCAATATGACAATCACAACTTGTAGGATGCAGCAGCTTTCTTGGCATCTTAGCTTTCTTGGCATCTTAGTTCAAATCACTGGACGGTAATTAATGGCGGCATGACAGGCAATGATGTACGCCTCGGTCAGTACGAGTTACTCAAGTACTCGTTTGGAGCTGTGCTGACTTGCACGGACGTAGCAACGGACATATTGATAGCAACAAGTTACTATCAACATCGCCAATTTATCTGGTTCAGCTTTTGCGTTGCGTTTGCCGTGTTGCCATCGTCTCTGTTGACTCTAGCGTATTTTTTACAGAGATGTAAACAAGAAACAGCCATCACGCTGGTCAAACGATTTCTATTCTTTGCCAATCCATGCGGATCAGGTTTTCTAAAGATCAAACTGCTTCTTGTCTGTTTACGCAATTATGATGACGTTTGGAGCTATCACGGCTGGCTTGTCGAAGATGAGAAACTTTTACAGGACTATAGAGCGGAAAAAGTGTATCATTTTGTAGAAGGCCTGTTGGAAAACATGCCGCAAATGATTCTTCAGATTTACGTGACGATTATTCAAGAAGAGAAAATCTCCGACTTGCAGATTATTTCCATTTCTGTGACATTTGTAAACCTTGTATGGGTATTAACCCTGTTCGAATATAGCAGTTTTGTTAACAGGGCAACACTAACCCATTTCACTGCCATGACATGTTACAACACTTGTCTCATTGCCGCACGTGGGCTGTCAATCGTAACTTTCCTTGTGGCTTTTAAATGGGTTACTTCAGCAGTATTGGCTTTCCATGAGTTTGTTTGTATTTCCATCTACCTTTACAGAAACCATGAATACTTCAGCGAGAAGGAAGTATGGTGGATTGCCTGTCTTCTCATGCCTTGCTACATTTTTGTTTATTTGGGATTTAAAGTCAAAGATCTAAATTCGAAATTTTTCGACATAAAACTTGGCAGATCCATCGTTTCGTCATCACTGTTCTACCTGTGTTTTACATCTGAAAATATTCTTATGGTTTCGTTGTTTTTCTCCTGGTCAAAGACAAGCGGTTCGACGTGGAATCAGAGGATTTCTAAAATTATCACAGTCTGTGTGATTGTTTTATCTTTGCTAGGCACAGTAATACAACTAGGATTTACTTTTGTGTTCTTCCGCAAGTCAACGAGAGTGAGGCCGAATTATCAACAAGAAACCCAAGGTATAGAGGCAAATCTTCGCTTAGGTAATCACATGGACCAATCAGGATCACAGATAAATATAGACGACACTAAATGTGTTCCACATTTTCCACAAAACTAAGAATAAAGAAAAACGATAGTATTAATATATTACAACAATATTGAATAAATCGACAAATTGTCAGTAAGAATGTGCGTCTTTTGTGCGAGTAATGTAAAGTTTGTGAATAGGCCACTTCCGAGTTTCCTCAGTTTTACCAGTCTAATCTTTGTGTGAAACCAGTGAAACCATTCATATTAAAATTTGTTCCCCTACAGGTTCAAATCAACTTATTTTCATGGGAAAGGTTTTGCACTTTGCCTCGTTTTGAAACAGAGGCAGAAGGTAAATCGGAATGGCCTGTTGGCAGCTTTTCAGTGAATGATGTAGAATTGCTCTTTTATCCGGTGAATTTTAATGCGCGCCTATTTTATAAACGAGTAAGCGGTATTTTGAGTTTTTTTGACCATTCACTACTTGCACAATACCATAATGCACCTCTTTAACCCCCCCAAAATTTTGCATACTCATTGTTTGCAATTTCTCCTGGGACATGAACATGTCCCAAGAGTAATCTAAAAAAATGGCTATGCAAATTTTTTGGGGGGGTAAAAGAGGTGTATTATGGGATTTGTGCAAGTAGCGAATCGTCAAAATTACCTTTAAATTGAGGGAAACCTGAAAACAATGTTTCACGAAGATGGAAAAACACTAAAGACATAATAATAACCTATAAAGGAATCAGGATAGTTAAGGCGGGGGTACACCTGAATTTAAGTGAAATTTTGGTAAGTTTAAAGAGGGGTTGAAAGGGAAAAAAAGGGTTTTGGAACACCACCAGACAGTTGCCCGACCGCACAATGGCACCCCAGGTTGTTGGGCAACTGTTTGGAGTGTATCTACCTATTTTTAACTTCAAACTCTCATTTTAAAACAACACCAAATCATCCAAATTTCCTATTTCCATAAATTTTACTAATCCTTTGAGAAAAACTATTTATCTCCAAATGTACCTAAAAATCACCAAAAAATTTACAAAACAACCCAAAACATAGATATGTGAAATGAGCATAGAGATTCTTGATTGCTTGAAACGTAAACGAGATATTTGCATTAAAAACATAAAACCCAGCCAAAATACGGCTTTCGGGTGTACCCCCGCCTTAAGCTTAGGATGGTGAAGATTGACACGGAGGCGAAAATGAAAAATTTAGGCTAATTTTTGGCCGTTGAACCGTGACATAGCTCCTTTAACATACCCGAAAATATGCTCCTTTAACGTGTCCGTAAATTTGCGCTTTTTGAGCGAGTCTGTGAATTGGCACCCTTTCCAGTAAGTGATATAAATATCCGCTTCAGTATTGAACGAGTCCGAGTGTAAATTCGCACCTATGAGTGAGCGTTGTAAATATGCGCCTTTTTAAGAGTCTGAATTGGCATCTTTCCCGTGAGTGATGTGAATTTGCGCCTTTTAAAGTGGTACTATGATCAAATTTTTACCCCTTGACTTTTTAGATTGATCACATAGAATTTCATGAAAGAATAAAAACGCCGCTTATACTGTTTGCAAATGGCTGCATTAGTTACGGAGATAAATTCTGAAAAATGGGTAAAATATCCTAAAAAGATACCTGATGACGTCATATACTAAACCCAATTTTATATCAGTTAAACAAATAGAGCTATTGGTCAATGGTCAGCAGCGCACACAATTGAAATTTGGTAGGCTGATAGTTCTACAGGAAACACACCTACGACTATAAAAAGTTCTGTTCTCATGGCAACTAACTCTTTTCCAGTCCCCACCCTCTTGATTTCAATGTTAGCCGTGATTTTCAGTTCAAAAAACGTTAAATGAGGCCACACTCGAGCTAACATATTAATATGCTTGCTGGATCATGGATATGAGGCGCCATTAGCCAGAAAAGCCTTTAATATTGGGGAGGTCTGGAACCTAATTTGTCACCATGGTAACAAAACTGTTAAGCTGATATTATGGAGCACATTTAGTAGCTAGAATCTTACTGCAAAGAATCAAAGATGGCCCACTTTCTCTTGCCTCAATAATTTTGGATGACTGCTACGTGAGTGAAAACGCTCTTCACTGTATGTGACGTCATCCGCATTGCTGTTTGTTTTTAGCAACACGCAACCAAGCATGGTGTTCGAATAGAGTGTGTTCGCTCATGTGACCAGAAGCCATATTCGCATAATGAAACAAAAGGAGGAATTTGCATAAAAATAGAGTTCAATTCCCAAAAGAATATTTCACTCCTCCAACATGGCCGCCGTTTCTTTGTTTACTCCTCCAACATGGCCCCCGTGACGTCATGTGAACACACTCTATATTTGTCATTTCTTACAGACCTTTCTGACGTCATCACCGCTAACAGTTTGCAGATGAGTGTTCTACGACAGTCAAACTATTTACAACAGTGCCTGATTTAGTGGTTAATGTCTTTTCAGCTAATAATTCATTTAAAAACTCTGTGAAGTAACTCCACCGTATGGGGTCTAGTCCATCAAAGCGGAAACTCTCTAATTTCTCCATCAAAGATGCATTACCTGTACGTTTTAACAATAATAATTTTCATGAATCAAATCCAAATGGAACTGTGGAACCCGCAGATCGCAGAGAAGAGCATCAAAAAGTGCTAATCAAGCAACCTCAACAAGCGGAAAATTTGCCCTCTAATCCTCAAGGTAAGAGATTGAAGTAAAACAAATAGAATTACGTAAGGATTCGTGATGAGAAAGCCCCCTAAAGCTTATGATCCCTGGGCGGATTTTCATCATGAAACCTTCCTTGGGTGTAATTAGATAGCGGTCTTAGCTTTGACTTGTTTTTTACGAGATGTTAACGAGACCCAGAATCACTAGATCAAACATCCTTAGGTTGCTGTAGTCAATATTACCATGAGCTGCCTCCTTGACTCTCTTCAATGTTGAATGTTAGAATCCATACAACAAGAAAAGACTTTGAATGTCTTGGAAACGTTCTTTTAGTTGCCTTTTCGCCATAGAAAGAAGAGATAAGAACACTAAATTAGAGTGAGATTACATTGTGCCCATTGAAGTTTATGAAAACATGAGCGATGTAAACAAGGAACAAGCATGCAAATTGTCGTTTCACGCCTGATCGCATGTAAGTTTTCAATTAGCATTGAAGTGATCAATGTAATGATGAGCGATAATTCGCAACTAATGTAATTTTAATCTCCTTTTTATTAGCTTTTGGCAGCTTTCTGACAAACGACAGTCCGCGCTTTAGCATAATGGAACTCAGTTTTCGTCTACTGAATCAAACAGAAGCCGTGAGCTAATCTCTGTTCACAAAAACAGTGAAACATTCTCGTATAGACATTCCCAGGCCTGGTTGTATTGAAAACAAGTAGCCTGCGAATGCAGCCGCCTCTCATTCGCTCGAGATCGCTACTACGTGCGAAACGCGTTCGCGCGTAGTAGCGAGAGCGAATGAGGGGTGGCTACATTCGTAGGCTAGAAAACAAGTTGAAAACCGCCAAAGCAACTAGGAAATACCTTAATTGAAACTTTAAATCAAGTACTGATGCTTGGAGTCAAGTGATTATGCCGTACTAATTGACGGAAGTCTTTACAATGCTTCTGATGTAAATCACAGATTTTCTCTCTTGAGGACCTGGGTGGACCATACCAGCAAATTAATTATCCTTTGTATGGTGAAAATTGAGATGCAAGAAATTCGAAAAATATATACTTTCAATAAAGTACAGTTCTACGGAAAAGTATTTCTTCTGTGTACTATGTCCAAAATTTCGTTTTTCTTAATTTTTGTCTTTGTTGCCTTGCTGACTTTGCAATTGAGCCAAGATAGACCAGTGAACTACTCTCGTTAAGTTTAACACAGCTCCGTAGTATCAGTAGATTTTTCTGTGGCGAAGACATCCCTAACTTGAGCCATCCGGCTTAATAAATAAACTAATAAATAACTTTTGGGTAGCCAGGACCTCTATCATTTTGTTTTTACAATGTTAAACATTTTAATTTCTGACTCTCAGGGTGAAATAAAAGTGTTTGCTGCTGATTTGCTGTTGCTAGCATTTTAGTAACATAAGAAAAAAGTTTTCCATGCAGGCTTAAGTTTATATTATTAACCAAACCAAGAGCATAGTTTATAGAAAGTGGAACAAAAGTAATATGTAATATGTAATATGTAATAGAGTTTCTGGGCATGAACGACATCTGAAGACTGTGATGTACAGATGACGCGCGCGTGTACATTTGTTTTTCTCGCAAGATATATACCACTGAGCCAGGACGAAGGAGAGTAATCGGCTGCTCCATTTCCCTCTGTGGTGTGCATCAGGAAAGCTCTGAAACTAAACTGTTACTGATTTTATTGATACATTTGTTTCAGATGAGAGAGGAACAGGTCCTTCAACTCTCGAGCCTATCACGACTACAAGATCGCAAAACGACTTTATAAAGAAACCCGATTCTTGTCCTAAATGTTTACAGGTACACTTTAAATAAGTTTCTATTTAATTTACCTTTAATTTGTTTGCTTATTTCTGTGCCCACAATTAGTACAGCAGTGCTAACACTTTGACACTTAAATAACGAGATTTTTTTAAAATTTCATTTCAAGCTTACTATCGCCTAAGAATAATTTGTTTAAGGAATTATGAATGGTTTTTCTTTTCTCACGCAATCGAAAAGACTAATTGTTCCGCGCGGAATTTGGAGGCGAGACGAGTGTTGTGTTCATTAACAAAAGCACGTTTCAAGACTTTAACTCTTCCTATTTTTTTTCACTCAAATCGCTTGCTATCATGTCGTTCACTTTTACTTTATAACATTTATGTAGTGTTCTGTTGAGATCAACCGTTTCTGCTTGGTTGGTTTGGTTGGGTTTTGCGTGTTCTATTGGGGATAACTCGTTTTCAGTTGGTTTGTCAACTTTTTTAACCGGCCTCAAACCAGGTTGAAACGGTTGAAAAAGAGGATTTACCTGATTATGTCACGTGATTGTAACTCACGTAAGGACTAGTCCCAGGAGTTGACGCGTTTCAACTGAAAGTGGTTGGAAAAGTGTTCAATTGAGAAACGTTAACGTTTCAACCCAAACCGTGTTAACTCCAATAGAATACTTCCTTAACATTATCAATAATGGGCGGGCGTTGTTTAAAAGTTGTAGCGTGATAGACTCCGGTCTTTGTGTTCTTGAACACAACACTCAGCTCCTACTGTCTCTCTACCATTCAGTGGGAGTTATGTCCATGGCTGTTTCACGCTAAGGAATCTAAAGGAGGTCACGGCAATCTGGGCCACCATTGCCCGAGTCCGACGTGTAAATTTTAAGTAAAGACATTTAACACTTTCACTGACCCAACCATGCAAAATTCGTTACCTTTTATCAGTTTGCTAGATAAATTCCACCTCTGTAATCAGCATAGGCATTAATATGAGGAAGTCCATAGAGAGCCACACAAAACGAGAAAGAAAGAGAAATTAAGCAAAGAGATTTCTTGTTCCCTTATGATGTTTGTCTTAACAAAGTCTTTTTACTGTCTAATTTACAGGCTTCGTATCGTCCATGTTTATTACTGAAAATCACAGTACTTCGAGGACACAATATCACACTAGGTTCATTTGATGACTTCCGTAAGTATAATCTTGACTCTTGCTCCGTCAATCAAGACAACTATCATATCTTCAACCAGATAGTTGACTAAGACATTTGCTGGGAGTGAAAAGCGTCAAAAAAACAAAATCGTTTTTTTTTGGTAAGAATCGTTAGTATTTTTGTTTTCTTCTTGTTCTTTTTCCCCTTGCACTGGTGTAATGTTAGTTTGTAATTCTGTGGTATATATTTTTATTATATGGAGGAGAGTGTTTTACTGGGAACTAAACCACTCGTAGACTCCATACGCCACTTCATCCGGGACCCGAGTGGCGTATTTTCCGTATGTCACCTTTGTGAGTGTCGTATCGTGCAATGACGCCACGATTCATGCCTTTTGCTTTTGTTGAATTGGTTTCTCCATATAATAAAAAGAACATTACACGTTGGCGAGAAAATATGAATTTTCGTAGCCGTTATGGTTGTTACAGGCAGCTAATACCTTATTTATGAGTTTCCAAACTAATGTATTACTTTTATCTTTTATCTTTTATTTCTTTGTGGTCAGTAAATAAATGTTGATGTTGTTGATGTAGAGGATATCTGAGCACATTTTGGCCTATGATACATTACCAGCAAAGCATTTCAGACGTTTTAATACGGATGTTTAGTTTTCTACCAACTTTCGGACCAAAATTTCGGACGCTTCGCTGAAACACGGCTAAAGAAACTTGCGGCTACAAAACAAGTCATATAATAACTGAGTAATCGTATGAAGCTGAAGCAATTAGGGATTTACTCGACTGGCAATATTGAAATTCGTTCAAATTGCACTCGCCTGAAAGCTCGTGTAATTTTGAGAGAATTTCCAAGTAGTACTCACATTCATACGATTACTTTTACATAATTCAGAAATAAACGAATGGAATTCTTCCAGTTTTGATGTGTTCGTTCTTGTTCCCTATTATTTTCAGATAATTCTGTCTTCATTTTGGTTTAAGGACCTCTTTAAGGATTTCCTTAATTTTAAATAAACATTTCCACAATTTCAGTGACCGTATTCGGAGTAGTAACGATTCTTTCCTAGCTTTTTCCTCGATTTGATTTGAGTTCTCACTAGCACATAGTTTTTAATCTTCTTTTTACATTAAACCGGCATTGAATTGTATTGTATTGTACTAGAGAACGCTGTTATAAATTTCATTTTAACGTATATCAGTATCATGTTTCCTTGTCTTTGTTAGTTGATACCCCAGATCCGTATGTCAAGTTGTTAATTCCAACGTCACCAAACGGCAAACGAAGAACAAAAGTTCAACGTAACACCAACAATCCAGTATGGAATGAAGCTTTCTATTTTTATCTCGATGCAGAGCAGTTGAACTTGTTACGTAAGTAGCTAACGAACAAAATACGGCGCCTGTCATTCCTCCTGGAATCTGGGAGCGCTTATTGTCCAGTCTTGTCCTCTCTGTCTCTGTGTTCTCTGTAGAGAAAGGGTCCTTTCTACCAAGAGCGTAGCGTTGCGTGAAAAGTTAAAATTCATTTGATTCCTGTAAAACATATTAGAGGTCTTAGGAGACAGAAAAGAGGTGTCAGTATAAACTACTTTTACGATAACCGCAGAAATTCTCGCGCCCTCATTGGCTAATTTTTATTCTCAATAAGCGGACAGACACATGAATTTATAATTTATGCGATGCGTCAGCGAACGAGACCGGACAATTTGACAAATTGTTATCGTAACAAACAAATTGATGTCAGTATTTCATGCGTCTGTCCTGTTATTGACAATGAATTTCGTCATAGCATTGTCAAAGTGGTTTGCGGATCCACTCGGCTATCGCCTTGTGGATCCAAAGCTACTTTGACAATGCTATGACGAAATTCATTATCAGTAACAAGACAGCCGCATGAAAAACTGACGTCGACTTGTTAAATAGCTCAGAAGCTCAGAAGGTACTAAACAAGACACAAAATCGGGGTCTTGATAAGAGATCTTTCGTAGCTAATTTTTTTTATGGTAAATATTTTTGTAAGACAAACCGTCAAAATTTTCCAATTTTTACGCCCGACGGCTAATTATTTTAGGCGTCTTTCGGCTAACTGTTAACCCCATCGAGAGCCTCTACCCAGGCTTTTTCAGGCGTTTAAAACTAAGATGGTGAACTCAGCAAGAAAAAAGAGTTCTTTTATTGGTCGGCGGCCACCTTTACACAGCTTCTGTATTTTTGATTTTCAGAAATAACACTGATGGAGTCGGACATCTTGAGTGATGATTTCGTGGAGACAGAAACTTTCGATCTTGGAACTTTGGAAATAAACAAGACTTCCGCGAAGACGTTCAAATTTCGTGAGGTAAAGTTGTGGGTTACGTTTCCCGCCATTTTGGGTTTTGTGTAAGTGTAATTCAAAGCTGACCGTCTTTAACTTTCAACGTAGGTGTCCACAGTTGACGTGGAAATGAAGGTGGAAAATTGGTAAGGTTTCAAGTTTTCTTTGCTTTCTGGGTCGTTAAAGTCGTGTTTCGCATACTAACTTGGGTCGTATCACATGGTCAAAAGAAAATGTTTATATTAAAAAAAGTTATTTCGATGCTGAAAAGTCTGACAGCAAGTATCCAAAATTTTCTTTTTTTCTTTTTGTAGCACCGCTCCAACAGACATGCGTTATACTACAGACCTTTGCGAGGAGGAGAAGAAATTTATTATGAGAAGGAAAGAATATGCGTTTGAGGCCATGGGGTCACTTCTCGGGGATCGAAGACCACAAACAATAGAGGAAGTAAGTGAAAACTTAGAAATGGGTTTGATATTACTACCACTGCTACGACTGGACGGCTAAGCATGCCTGCTTATCAAAATGCTTTCGTAGAAAAATGCTGCTATGTTTTCGGATACCCCGGTAAACAATATGAGTGAGTGTGGGAGGATTCATAACCAAGAAAGTCCTACCCGCAGAATTTTGAGTTCTCCCGAACCACTAGATTACGTTCAGAAAAAGTTGGCCAAGAATAAAATTGCTGATTCTACGTGACAGAATTCGAGAATTTTGAATTAGCTTAGCCAGAAGCTTATCACCTAAAATTCAAGGTGATAAGCTTCTGGCTTAGCCTACATAGGAGATTAGACCTCATCACAGTCCTCGTCAATTCAAGCAGTTCACATTGCAACAGTTTTGTCTGTTGGTTCCTTGGGGGATGAAACTCCAATATTTAAGGTGACAAGTACCAATCTGAGCGTGGTTTGTCTTTTTTGACCCCTAAACGATTCCACTTTGAAACAAACACAGTAAAACGTTTTCTTTCGTCGAGCGGCAGCCGAAAAGATACCTTCACAGCTAAAAATAGTGCTGTTTAGTCCTGAACAACCTAAGTGAGACCAAATTCTGAGAATTGCATCCCTGGGGCGACGACCATCCACGACTTTTTCACGTGCGAGTCTCTCCTTCCAGGGCGTTGATGATTTTTATCACGGAACTACGGAACTCGGAATTCAGTTTTTCATGCGATGGATATAGGAGAGGGGGTGAGAGGAATTTGTACACGAGCTGGTTTTTTCAGGACATCTATGAAGCATAACGCTACTTTTACTTTTACTGACAACCTTAAAAGGTATGCATAGTTTAGGTGAAAACCAAATATTGCACATGCCATCTGTGAATGCTAGCTTCTCGAGACGCCATTTTAGAATGCACTGAAATGGCCGCCGGAAACTAATAGGTGCGTAATGAATGCTGGTTGATATGAGGGCCTTTCTAAAAGTTCGTATTTGATTGGTTTTCAGGTGCCTAATGTCGCCATTCTTGGGTCCGGTGGGGGTTTTCGTGCCATGGTGTCACTCAGTGGTGTGTTCTGTGCTCTGAAGGACATGGGCGTGTTAGACTGTGCAATGTACGCAACAGGGTTGTCAGGATCAGCTTGGTAAGTAGTCTACATGATAGAAAGTAACGAAGAAGATCTGTGATCATCTCTTGATGCTGAAGCTCACGGAAATTGTCAACCTGCATCAGAGTGTCAGGGCTGCC